>PJEM01004902.1:0-142589 GCA_004023845.1 Helogale parvula
ACAGCAGTGAATTCGATTTAGGGCTCGAACCCACGAACAGTGAGACCATGACCTGAGACGAAATAGGATGCTTAACCAACCGGGCCACACGCGCTTCTGTTCTTTGTACTTTTAACTGAAGAGTGGCAGTAGACGCCACGGACACACTGAGGGGAAGCCTCCAGGCTCGCCCTGCTCTCTTGTACTCACCTCTGCACTCAAACCAGACTCTTCCTCTTCTTAGTTAGGATGTCATGTTCACAAGCTGCCAGGCCATCCTACAAATGCTGTCCCCAACTTCAGGAACATCCTCACTTGGCTCACTGCTAGCTGCCATTACTTCCCCTGAGATATCTTCTCGGAGACCCCAAATCTAAGTGCTCGCAGAGCGCCGTGTGCATCCCCAGGACGGCACTTGCGTATTCACTGTAGGCTTATTTCCTGCAGGCCTACTATGTGCCAGGCCCTGCTACAGCAGCCGGGGATACAGCTATGGGTAAAACGCTGGCCCTCATAGGGTTTACATTCCAGAGGAGGAAACAGACAGGAAATAAACAAATATATAATACAGTTGCACCCCACAATAGCATCGACTGACATATAACAATACATACATGATGGAATTATCACACTGTCTTAGAATTTCCTCTTTACTTGTCTGCATCTCCCCTGTGAGTTAGACAATACAGTGTGTGGCTCTGAGGCTCACAGCAAAAGCTTAATGAATTATAGCCAACATTTTGACTGTCTCCACCATCCCAAGAATTGGTCGTGTTTTGATTGCACAGAGAATATAATTTAACTTTAATCTGCAAAAGGTCTGTCCCCACATTGAGTTACCAGCACTAACACCGTGCTTACTTCATTCTTGAGAACCATTTCTTTCTTTAACAATCTTTTTAAATGTTTACT
Source organism: Helogale parvula (assembly GCA_004023845.1). Classification (NCBI taxonomy): domain Eukaryota; kingdom Metazoa; phylum Chordata; class Mammalia; order Carnivora; family Herpestidae; genus Helogale; species Helogale parvula. Next base: position 892 of record PJEM01004902.1, read on the forward strand.
TACTTTTGAGAGAGAGAGGCAGAGAGTGAGCAGTGGAGGGGCAGAGAGAAAGGGAGACACAGAATCTGAAGCAGGTTCCAGGCTCTGAGCTGTCAGCACAGACCCCGACATGGGGTGCGAACCCACAAACTGCGAGATTATGACCCGAGTCGAAGTCAGATGCCTAACCAGGTGCCCCAACAACCATTTATTTCTAAATCACGAGGTCCTTCACGTACATAGGGGCAACCCCTCCTAAAGGCATCTTTTATCTTCCTAGAGCCCTCCTGCCCTGGTTTCCCCGGTCTTTCAGGAAATGCTTGGATAGTGGTTGTTCTAATGATTCTGCACTAGAAAAAGGCATATAAGCAAAGAGAGACAAGGAAGATGAATGGACTCAGGGGCAGTGTCAGCCCATAGATCCTTGAGTCTAGCATCAAACAATTCAGTAAAAAGTTCATTGGTTATCACTTCACAACACATTAAGATGACCACCATCAAGACAAACCAACAAAACCCAGAAAATAGCAGGTGTCACCGAGGATGTGGAGAAACCGAAACCTTCACACATTCGTGGGAACGCAGAATGATGCAGCTGCTGTGGAAAATAGGATGATGTTTCCTCAAAGTATGAAATATTGAATTACAATTCAGTCCAGTCAAAAGAATTGAAAGCCGAGACTTAAAGAGATATTTATACATCGATGTTCAAACCATCATTATATACAAACCAAAACATGGAGGCAACCCAAGTGTCCGTGAACAGATGAAGAGACAAAAGGATGAATAAACACAGTGGAATATTCTGACAAATGCTACAGCTCACATGAATCTGAAGGACATCACGGTAAGTGAAATAAGCCAGAGACACAAAGAAAAATACTGCATGTTTCATCTGGATGAGGGGCTCAGAGTAGTCAAATTCATAGAGACGAGACATAGGAGGGAGGTTGCCAGGGGCTGGGAGGGAGGGCGAATGGGGACACGGTTTCAGTCTTGCAGGATGAAAGGGCTCTGCTGACGGATGGTGGTGACGGTTACACAGCAGTGTGAGGTACTTAATGCCACTGAAATGTACATTTGAAAATGCTTACGACGATCGATTTTATGGTATGTGTACAATTTGGTAACAATTGGAAAAACTTGTGGTGCTCAGTTGGTTAAGCCTCTGACTCCTGATTTCGGCTCAGGTCATGATCTCATGGTTCGTGAGTTCCAGCCCCAACGTGGGGCTCTGTACTGACAGCACAGAGCCTGCTTGGGATTCTCTGTCTGTCTCTCTCTCTCTGCCCCTCCCCTGCTCACACACTCTCTGTCAAAAATAAACAAACAAACATTAAAGAAAAAACATCTTTAACTGGAAGGTTGTCCAGCTCTGTGTCAGAGTCAGACATGTTAAAACCTGGGCAAGTGACACAACTTCCTTGAGACGGAGTTTCTTCCCCTGCGACATGAAAGTGGTGACGATGACAATAATATGCAATTCATAAAAGCTTTGTGAAGATTAAATGAAATAGGAATGTGCAATATAAAATTCTCGGTTTCATATCTGGCACATCAATGATAAGTAGTAAGGCATTAATAAAACCATATTTTATTGCTTTTGTTGGCTCTGATTATTATTATTATCCATATTAATAGCTTAACTCAAAAGTTAACATCAACATGTAGAAGCAATCCTGCCAAAGTGAGTACTTTAATTTTTTTATGTTTTTATTATATTTTTGAGAGAGAGAGAGTGTGTGAGAGAGAGAGAGAGAGAGAGAGAGAGAGAGAGAGAGAGAGAGAGAGAGAGAGACAGAGAGCCAGGGAGACAGAATTCGAAGCAGGCTCCAGGCTCTGAGCTGTCAGCGCAGAGACCAATGTGGGGCTTGAACTCACAGACTGAGATATCATGACCTGAGCCGAAGTCAGATGCCCAACCGAGCCACCCAGGCGCCCCAAAGGGAGTACTTTAAAAATCTGCTAATTTAATTCCAGAACAGAAACTGTAATTCAGGCTGGGGTAAACTATTTCTAATTTCTGAACCGGATTCTTGCTTTGCCCCAGGGATGTACTTAGATGAGAGGGAGATGTGAATTTGTGTACAAATCGTGTTGTGTTAGGATACTGAAAGAGGTTTCCTTTATTGCAAGAGAGCGCCTTTGAATTCAACTTTCCGCCTCAATGTGTTTCTGAGGTTCTCACGATTTCTTCCTTAACAAGCAGAATAGACATGAAACGGCAAAACTAGATGCTGCTTAAGAGACACTGCAAGTTTCACTATAATCGACACAGAAGAAGTCAAATGCTACGTACGTCACCATGAGACCACTCTACATTCAATTACACATTTGATTTGGGGCAACAAAATTATATAAATATAAAAATCACGTGATACACCTGTGTTCTCTGGGATTTTTCATCACACAAATTTTTAAAAAATTTTAAACATGTTAGGAAAATTGCTTCCAAAAAAAGGGAAAAGGCTAAAGACTCTAAAAAACCACCTCAAAGGAAATATACCCTTATTAACAGTCACGTGCAATTACTCTATGAGCAATATTTGGGGGGGGGGGGAGGCAAACAACCTAATCTGTAAATCAAAAATATGAAATGCATTGAAAACAGGAAGTACTAATTCTAATTCCTATTTTAAAGGAAGGCAAATGTCCTATCATTACACCCTGCATTATGAGAGGATTTGAGGACTTTTCTCCTGGATGCCAGTTACAGATTTGCACGGTAAGCCCACACTCTCAAAAGAAAATCCTGGACCCAATCCACAGGGAATTTTAGATAGAACATCAGGTTCATTATACAGAAGAATTTTCTCTCTCCTCCAGAAGAGAGAGAATAAATTACAACCAAATGAGGGGCCTTTATAGAACTGACCAAAGACAAATAGGCTCTTCAGGGCAGCCCCCAGCACCTGCTCAGAACAAGGGAAATGAGAATCTTGGAGCTGAAAAGGATCTTTGACATAATAAGAAGCACAAAGGTGCAGACAATCGTACAATACCCCTGTGTATCTAAAGAGAAATGCCAACAGCAGAACCCATGAAAGTTCTAGCAGCTGGCCCAGCTATATTGAGAGCAGACTCAAGGTGTTTCTAACCTGGGAGGTGGGCCTCGGAGCAGGACCCTCCCAAGTGCTCAGTGCCATTCTGAGTCACCATGGCACAAGACGGTGACGGAAGTGACCGGGACAAATTGAAGGCTGGCAATGAGAAATCCTCCCTGGAACTTCATGTGTTAACAATTTACATGAAAATCACAGGAGGGTGAAACAAAGGCCGGGATGCTACACAGGCTACTCTTGAAATCAGATAAAAGTTTATGAGAGCGAGAAAAACACACACACGCAAGATGACTTAATTTAGTCTTAATCATGAACTGGGAGGCACTTCACAGGAGGCTGCGGAGGCTTTAGGAGGGCTTCCCAGGCCTAGGCTTTAAATGCACGTACATTCTATCAGCAGAAAAGGGACGAACAAGATCAATCCGAGGCAGACACCTGCCTCAAACAATAGCACTGATCTCAGAGGGATTTTAAACAGCTGTGCATAAACTTCAAAAGTAATTTGCAATCAAATTAGTAAACGTCACCATCCTTTGTCACCCTCCTTCCCACTAGACACAGCATTTTTTAAAGAGATGAAGCATCCGCTCCGAAGCCTGCCATTTTACCAGAGTTACCAAAGATAAAGTTAGGAGGGGAAAATGAAGATGGTGATTCACAAGGCTGGAGAGGGGGGACCTGGAGCTCAGGAGCAGGGTGTCTCCACCAAACACCCCTGCCAGGGAAGGGGGCTGTGCTGCTCACAGCTTCTACAGAACGCTGGATCCAAGGGGAGAGTCTAGAGAGCCAGTATAAGGGGGTCAGGTGGGCACCTGGCCCTGGCCGGACACGCACCTTCCCCAGCACGCTTCCCCCTCACCCCTGATGGGGAAGAGCAGTGAGTTCTCCATCCTCCCTCTGCGTCACCACCCCGTCCTTCTCAGCTTGTGCCAAGGCTGAATAACCTCTTCTTAGACCACCCCAAGGCACAAGGCAGCTCACTGGCACACTCCTGGTAGAAAGAATCTGAATCTCCCAGCCTGGCCAGACCTCTGGGCCTCCCCTCACTCATGCCTATAGGGAGTGCCCAGGCCTTCAGCGTGGAGTCCATTTCACACAGATAACTGAGGCTCTTACAAATTTAATAAGATAAAGACATTTAACTCTACTTTCTTAGCGTGTGGCCCTGAATGCCAAAATACAAAGACTATCACTAGAGGTTACAGGATTAAGCACCACACTTTTCTTCCCCCGGTATCTATCACAGAGCCGCCTCATCCTGCCGCAGGACCTTGAAAAGAAATTTGGTTTTGTTTAGAGCGGAGGCTCGGCAGCCTTGCCTGCCGCTCTGGCAAACCCCGAGAAAACATGTTATTCTCTTCTGTGCACAAGTCACCTTCTGCATCAACCATCTCTCCTTACAGTATTTGCCAAGGACATAAAACTTTCCACCGTCTTCCCTCCCACCCCAATGAGCCCAGCTAAGAGGGGAGAAAACCAGAAGGAAGAGAAGGCAGCCCCAGCCCCAGCCTCGGTGGCCTCCGCAAGGCCAAGGTCAACAGCGCCCTGCGCCACCCGCGCGCAAGAAGCCACGGGAGGCAAGTGGCCCAAAGTTTGCTGCGCTCTAGTCCCCTGGCGGCCGGACAGGCGTCCCGCGCCCCTTTCCCGGGTCGTCTCGGAGCGGGACCCGGGTCGGCGTCCCCCACCCCAGTCCCCCAGCGAGAATGCGTCCCCGGCGCTCCCGCGCGGACCCCCCTGCCCTCCCCAAGGCCGGAGTCCCCGCGCCCGGGCACCTACCTGCAGGCGGGGCGGCCGGGGTCCCGGGCGTTGCTGCACGGCGGCGGCGCGGGCACTGGCGGGGTCCCGGCGCCTGCCAGGGGGCGCTCGTCAGCGCGCGGCCCGAGCGCCCGAGCCGGCCCCGCGGACGCCCGCCCAGGAGCCCGCGCCCCGCGCCGCGTCCCCTCCCACCGCGCCCGCCCCTCCCCCGCGCTCCTCCCCTGCGCCGCCCGCCCGGCCCCCGGGAGGATGCGGGAGGTCGCGGCCCGGGGCGCCAGGCACCTGCACCTGCCGCCTGCCAAGCGCGAGCCTACTCTACGCCCCGCCCAACTGAAAATCGAAACCCACCCTTCCGAAGGAGCAAGGTCTTCGGTAAACAGAACTTCCCGGGTTTTCTCTTTTTACCCTACCTAAGGGCTCGTCAACATGGTTCTGAAGTTTTCTTTTAAAGTTACCTACCTGAGGAGCTGTGGGTACATTTCTGTCTGGAGGATGATCTTTTTTTTCTACCTTGTGTGTCCTAGCTGCAATGTTATTTAATTCAATTTTATTTTATTTTACTTTATTTTATTTTTGCACACTAGGACTTTATGTGTAATTTCCAAAGTTGCATTGCTTTAAAATTTGACAGCCTTGAGGCTGCGATGTAATGTCCTCACAGGTGCATGCCATTTGAGGTCTTCACACCTTGTTGGCGATGCTGATGGCAATCCTGATGAGGACGATCGCAGTTAATTTTCATTCAGGTTAGAAAACTGCGTCTTGATTCCCTGGCCTCTGGGGAAGTGTCGAGGATAGATACCATATGTTTGCATTCATAGGTCTAACAGGAGAGACCTGGCAGGGGACCATGGGGAGAGGAAGGGGGAAAGAGAGCGGGAAGAGTGAGGGACACAGATCAAGGGAGACTACTGAATACTGGAGAGGAACCATGGACTGAAGGGGGAGGGGGAGAAGGGAGGGGGTGATGGTCATGGCGGGGGGCACTTGTGGGGAGAAGCACTGGGTGTTATATGGAAACTAATTTGACAATAAACTATTTAAAAAATAAACATAAAAAAATAAAATAAAAGAAAACTGCGTCTGCTTACCCAAACTGTTACAGAGCCATTCTCTCACAATTATGACACTACAGATTTAAAATGTGTTTAAAAACATTCTTGTTCAGGCTTTTGTTGCTATAATGTTCTAAGACCACATTACTCTGAGATTTTTTATTTTTGAGAGAGAGGGAGATTTAAAAGATGTAAATGAGCAAAACCTTGGATTAACAGGCTTCTGATCATGGATGTATAGAGTGTCAGCTGCAAAGAATCTCTGGCAACAGCTAGTTCCAAACTTTTAATTTAAAGGCGAAACATTTAGGCACAAACAGGTGTGGTGACTTGAGTAATTCACATCGCTGCTTTGTGGCAGGGTCGCTAGATAGGATCACTCTTTCCCCTAATCTCTATGAACTCAGCAAAACAAACACAGGCTTCTTTTTTAAGGGTCAAGATACAATTCCTGAAAACTAGCCCCTCTCCCACACTTAATCTCTAACCGCATTGAACTGATACTCAGGCCAGACTCACCCAACAGAGTGCTGCCTCTTGGAACATTCTAGCCAGCAGGTGCGTGGGTGGATGGACTCTCAGAGCGCCTCTCACCAGGGCATCAGGAGAGCCTGGCCCATAGTAGGCACTCCCTGTATATTTGTCATTGAAATCTGGCAGCAGACGGTAAGTGCGGCTGGGAACAAGGCGGCAGAGCTGGAAGAATCAGCTCCAGTTTCTCTGCAAACTGCAGAAGAGAAACTTCTGGTTCAAAATGCCTTCCCCCTGGTTCCTCTCCAGACATCCCTGAACGGAGCCTATCACATGGAGGAGAAGAAATGGCCGACTGTCAGCTGCTGCCCTGCCTGCAGTAAACCCACTCACTGCTGATTGCTGGGATTTTTACTGACCCTTTGAGAAGGGGGTTACGTGCATATAGAAGCTCAAGGAAAATTCATGCGTCTTTTTAACTTAGTCTGTGGTCAATGACTTTTTAAAAGTTCCAAATAATGATGATCATGTAGTGAGTACCTAGATACAAGGCAATGCAATGAGCACTTTTGATGCACTGTTTGTTTACTCTTTGTAAAAATTATGGGATAGATATTATACCTTCCTCTTTCTCCACTGTTTTCAAGATATAATGAGGCTTCCAAGGACCATGCAGCTTGCTGTAAACCTCACAGGTAATAAAGAACCAGGATTCCAACTCAGGCCAGTGTGAAGCGGCCCCCTCCGGCATTGGCTGGCGATTCTTGCCTCCATTCTACAGCCATCCCCTCTGGTTCCTGCTTGTCTTTCCTTTGGACATCTGGTCTCTGGGGACCCCTGCCACCCTGCTGTTCTATAACCAGACAGTCTTTCAACTGGAAACCCATTAATCTAAAGACCGATTCTTCTAAAACCATATTCATCATACATCTAAAAAGAGGTTTTTGTTTCTGTTTGTGTTGGTGTTTGTTTGTCTTGAATCTCACCTACGAGGAAAACATCTAAATCTGTTCTTGTTCCGTGTTAGGTGTTAGGGATCCCTCCACATCTTTTTGATCCCAGCATCTTGTAGGACCAGCCTTCTTCTTCCTCCAGGCCACACGGTATTTCTGTTTTATAATCAGACGTTGTCTCGTTGGTTTGTAACTACGGCCTCTGCTCAGAAGTTCTCCACACCTTTGTTTCCTGGAAGAGGAAATGACATTTCCTGGAGGGGACTGCATGTGGGCGGCAAGGTTCTACTCATTATGTGAAACACACTCAGACTTCGGGTCGTGTACTGCTTTTCCCCCTTCAGTGTCTGCCCTAAAGTTTCCTGGAATGATGCTCAGTCCAGACGGTGGTGTGGCTTCACGTTCCGGAAGAGGTATGATCCCTGCTTTGAATCCAGAGCGAAGAAATAAATGACATCAAGAATCCTATCTCTGGAGAGATCACATTCCATCTTCCTTCAACTTGGAATTTGTGAAAGGGAGTCCGAGACATCACCTGGCTTTTATTTCCGACCTAGCTGGCGATTATCTTCTATCTCCCGAAGAGGCCTCCTCTTGCACCCCTCTGTGAGCTTGACCTTCCATAATGGATTTAGGATAGAGACTAAAGAGACAGTATCCTTCTTATGAGCCTCAGTTCAGAGAAAGAAGGTATTTGGGGGAGTAGTGGGACATGACAAACACAGGCAATTTGAACAAAGGACTATTAAACAAGGACACTTCTGTCTCTGCAGAAAGTCACCACTCAGAGGGAAACCAGTTTGGACAATTTCATGAGGAGTTTGGCTACCCAGCTGCCACTTTGCCAAAGGCGTGACAGAGATTGGTTTAAAAAAATTTTTTTAAATGTGTATTTATTTTTGAGAGACAGAGAGATAAAGTGTGAGTAGGGGAGGGGCAGAGACAGAGGGAAACAGAGACTCTGAAGCAGGCTCCAGGCTCCAAGCTGTCTGCACAGAGCCCGATGTGGGGCTCGAACCCACGAACCACAAGATCACGACCTGAGCCAAAGTCGGCCCCTTGACCAACTGAGCCACCAGATGCCCCGAGATTGGTTTTAAAGTGGTCTGCCTGGGTCTTCAGAAGAAATACCATGGTATTAGAAGACCATGCTCTTCCTGAACCACAGGCCTGAGAAACATGTTTTCTAGTGTAAATTTATTCATAAAATGTCAACATTATTCTAGGAGCTGTAGGTGAAAGTGACAGGGGTGCAGATGGAAAACAGGTATTTTAAATTCACAGTGTGGACAAGGGAAAGGGAGGTTTTTTTTTTTCCTGTTCAGTCTGACTTTATGCATTCAGATGAGAAAAAGGATAATCAGACATTAGGAATTGTTTTTGCATGAAGAAAACTGTAAACGCTGAAGCCAAAATTGGCTCTCCCCTTGGGGAGTAAATAAACCTTGACTTCTCATTTCTATTGAAAATGAGATTGATACCAGCTCTTCTAAACCAGGAGGGGGATGGTCAATACAGATTTTATTCTGAGGCGAAAAAGTAGCGAGGTTCACAGTGTGGTAGTTTTTAAAGGTCCATGGGTGTTATGTATGTTTAGTGATGTTAAGCTAATTTTAAAATTTTAGACAAGGTATGGGAGGAGGTGCTATGTCTTCATTTAAGAAAGAGACGATGAGTGACCCAATTTCAAGTAGCTAATATTTTTTGTTCATTTATGACATGTGCCAGGGCGTGGTGTTGAATATTTTAATTATTTCATTTGACTGTGACAATGATCCTCTAAGATGAGGAGTAGCCTCTTCATTTTACAGATGTGACTGCTGAGATCTTAAGAGATCAGACAGATGTTGCCAGGCTCACTGAGGCAAGGAGTCGTGGGGTGTGGCTTGACCCCTCATCTGTTGACCCCAGATTCATGACTTTTGCCATTAAATACACAGAAACAAGAGCTGAAATGACAGCCTGACTCTTGAAACAGTAAGTTATAGTGTATGTGTACAGATACCCCAATTAACAAGGTGTTCTAAGAAGAGTTAAAGGATGTGTATATGGCCAATTTGAAATTATAATGTATCAAAATGCCCACTTAACACTGCAGCCATGGAACATGAAGCAAAATTTAATCTTGATGATGTAGAACATTTAGAGGTCATTTTTTCCAACTAGTGCTACATTATCGTAGAATGAATCTGAGCGTGATAATGTCTCCTCTCCATCACCCCTGAGCCCATTTGACTAAGGTAGGGGAGTTTTAAAAACACAACATTATCCTCTTGTTTTAGTTGTGGCTCCTGAAATCCTACACTGATTTTTTTAAGTCATCATGGACCACAGTGAGACTCTAGTTGTAACTTAAGGATCTGAATCAGATAGTGAAAACATTTTCAGTGTTGTTTTAGCATAGATACAAGGTAACACAAGAAACTTCTTGGTGTGTTTGTAAGGTCTAAGGGTAGAATCCGGGAGAAAGGAAAGGTCCAGTATTTCTAAGGACCCCACAGATCCAGTTCTGGATTTGGTGAATCCAAAGATATCAGCAAATTGGGTATGGCCCAAATGCGTATAAAATTTTGTCTGAAACTAAAGAGATATTTATTAGATAGAGTCATCTATACAGACTCCTTTTAGTGATGCTCTTCCACTTAAAAACAACAGCAACCTGAAAGTCCAAAAGTTTGTACATTTGATGAGAAATTCTCCCATGAAGGACTACTAAATCTCAGGATTAATCTTAGTCCCAGAGGAAGAAATCAACATGAAGCCTTCTGTCATATTTATGAATTTGATTATTATAATTCTACGGTTTGACCTAATGGAATTGCCTAGGATTTGACTATCTATCAGTGAAGGCACATTCCTTTAAAGTAAACGACTTTAGGGGTGCCTGGGTGGCTTAGTCGGTTAAGCGTCCGACTTCACTCAGGTCATGATCTTGTGGTTCTTGAGTTTGAGTCCCACGTCAGGCTCTGTGTTGACAGCTCAGAGCCTGAAGTCTGCTTCAGATTCTGTGTCTCCCTCTCTCTCTGCCCCTCCCCTGCTCATGCTCTGTCTCTCACACAAAACTAAAATAAACATTAAAAATTTTTTAAAAATTAAAGTAAACCACTTTATTCTCTCAATCCCTTTTTTGAGAAAGCAAATGCCACACCTGGCCTTCACTACCCTCTTCTTCAATCCATACCCCTCAGACATACACCATTTATGGTTTTATTTTGACATGAACACGCTCACACACACACACACACACACACACACATACACACACACACACAGAATTTCTGTTAGACTACATAGGTTCCTTCCAGCTTTAAAATTCTGAAAATAAATGCCAATTAAAAGAAAGTTCTACCTGTAGGTGATGGGCAATGTAATATCATTTGCTATTTGCTTCTAGTACTCATTGCTATTTAAATATATTCGCTGGTACAAAAAACTCCAATACTCTCAAGGAAGTCACACACAGCACAGGAAACACAGAAAATCATTACTTTCTTCTTTGTGTACAGCTTTCCTGCCTACACCACAATCTCCACCATTCACTTTAAAGTACAAATTTTGTGCAACAAAAATATAAGTAATTTTTTCCTTCAGCAGTCAGAACCGCGGGCTAATGAGACTCGGGGGACCATGTTGGGCCGCTGTGTGAGTCAGTTGGATGTGCTCTGGTGCATGGTCACACTTCATCCCTTCATTTCACCCCTGAAATGTTTGTTCTTGGCCCCAAATGGCAACCCTTGGGACTGGTTATTTCTTTAAACTTGCATTGGCTCATAACGTTGTAAGAAGATTCAAGCTGACATTTTCTTTTCTTCCTCCCCTCCTCCTCCTCCTTCTTTGCTGCTTGTTACTCTGCAGAGTCAGCACACAAAAGAAGTAAATCACTACTTCTGGGGTTTAACATCTCTTTTGGAAAATAGACTCTTTTTCTAAGTGTATTTATTCATTTTGAGATAGAGAGAGACAGAGAGAGTGAATGGGGGAGGGGGAGAGAGAGAAGCACAAACAGACTCCATGACATTAGTGAGGAGCTGGACATGGGGCTCGAACCCACCAACCGTGAGATCATGACCTGAGCCAAACCAAGAAAGTGGAGGCTTAACTGACTGAGCCACAGAGGTTCCCTTTGGAGAATAGATGCTTAATCTCAGTTTTACACACTAAACACACACACACACACACACACACACACACACACACAAATTGCCCAGTACTTAATGTATTCTGATGATAAAAAAATAATCTCTGTAATGTTTAAATAATTTTTTAAGTAATCCTACCGGTAGCTTTTATTTGCACATTTATGCAACATTTAAAATAATGGAAAGCTAATGTTTTCACACCTCGTATTTGAACTTGATGGAGATACGCTCAAGCACCAAAGCTACACGTCACTGCATCACTGTGTTGTGCACCCCAACCTGATGCATCATTCATTGTAGGTCAACTCTACTTCAATAATAACATGTTTCTAAAAAGCAAAGACGTGCGTTACCTCAGATTAGAAGACACGCTTATTTTTCTAAATAGGCCACAAATATCATATATTATTTCAAAAATTCTGTCCTATGTTTGTTGTAGTAAAAGGGGAGATATTTATGTGACATCCTGCAGATCTCATAGGAAGAATTGTGTCCATAAAACCTCTAAAGTTCTTTGATCCCCGGAAAACCTTGGGAATGCTGTAGTTTGAATGGGCGACTGCCTAAAGCGTTTATACCATGGTATTTTACATCTATCAGCTGTTAAACTGCTGTAACAATCCCATAACATGGGTGTTATACACACTTTACAGATGAGACCATTGAGGTTCAGAGAGGGTAAGTTACTTATACTGCATCACACAGCAAATGAGAGGGAGAGCCATGGTCATAACCCAGGTGAGGCTCATTTGGACCTCACTAAACTGCGTCTAGACGATTCTGGCCAGCATCTACAAAGGCTAAAAATGGCGGTCATATTCTGCAAGCAGATTTTAAAAAATAATGTTTATTATTTTTCCTATGATAAAAGCTACACACTTACCTGTATGCACACATACACATCTAGAAATCAGGGGAAAGTAAAAGATAAAAAGGATTATTTGCAATTCCTCGGTCCAAGGCAACGAACAATTTGTTATATTTTCTCATTGTCTTTTAACTATGTGTCATTTGGGGGAACTATTTTATTTTAAAAATAACTTTTATGTGTTGCCTGCTTACAAAGTAATGAATATTCATCATAGAAAATTTGAAAAATAGAAACGTCTATATAAGAGAAATCTTGATTCCCTTCTAATCTCTAAACATAAAGAAAACTCTTCATCCTTTGGTCTCAGTCTCACCGTGGCGGAGGGCGCACGTCTGGAGATACAATCTAAAGCTCCCTGCCTCCCGCATGTGCAGTTTATCACCGCAAAATCATTTGTCCGTTGTTTGCTTGATTTTCACTTGATACGTCGCTGTTTTGTCAAGGAATTACACATATGTTTTCTAGGCAGATGATTGAAATTATCTGGTTGTTCTAAATAGGACCAGCTCTTTTGCTTTTCGCTAAATGACAAAAATTATAACGCTACTGTTTAAATCTGCCCTTCTCATCCTACAGAATGGCTTTTTTTTTTCTTCTTCTTCAAATATAACTTGTTTCAACAGTATCCACTTCAGGGTGAAAAAAAAACACCCCACCGACTCCCTGTTGACTAATTGGATCATGTACTTTTAACTAGAGGGGAAAGCTTTTGGTCAGGTAAGAGCATCTGGTCCCGTTTGCCAGATTTAGTCAGTACGTTCGGTGTTACGTAAATCTGGAAGGGCTGCAGAAATGTGGATTAGTTTTAATCACTCTAAGAAAGTCTGTCTCCAGGCAAAAGACGAGAATGCCGTTGCTTGAGAACCATCGTGTCTTGTGACCTGACCAGCCACGGGAACTTAAAAAGACTTAAGAACTTAAAGAACTTAAAAAAGCTTCTGAGTGTAACACACAAGGTGCAGCGCATTCTAGCCATTGGAGGCTATTACCCAGCATCCACTCTTCCTAGGAACGCCGTTAAAAACCTCACTGAAGAAACCAAACAAGAAATCAGGTTCTTGAGGTTATGATGACTTTTGCGCGTTCCATAGAGTGTCAGAACTTAAAAGAATTGACAAACTATTGATGTGAATTTGCTTTTCTAAATCTATGTTTACTTACTGGTTGCAGATTCACACTCTCTATTCTTGACTATTTCATTTGGGCAGAATGGAGACCTCTTCTGGGTTCTAAACTTAAATTCTTCCCTTTATTTCTTAGCTAAAAAAGAAAATTCCGAGAATTCCACGATTTATTTTGTGACTCCCTGGATATAATGAGTCCACTATGTACATTAAGGGGAGGATGTGGAGAAAGTGGAATTCTCATGCAGTTTATCGACACTTGGGGAGAGTGGGGGTATCCACTAGAGCTGCTATGTGCATGTCCAGGGACCCAGGCCTGCCGTGAGTACACGGTCTACAGAAGTGTACACACATATGCGCTAGGATGGGTACAACGTATTCATTGCAGTGCTGTTCATGATCGCCTCACGCTGGAAACAGCTCAAGCAACCATCAGCTGTAGAATGTATAACTAAACTGTGGCTCATCAATCAACGGGCACGGTGCAGCAATGAAGATGAGCCACCCACTGCCGCAGCATGAACGAGCCTCGTGATTGTTAACGTTGAGTGAAAGAAGAGGGTCTAAAATATATATGTCCTATATGGTTTCATTTACATAAAGTGTGAAAATGGGTAAAATAAAGTTATCCTATGAGAAATCAGGGTAGTACTTATTACATTTGGGGAGGCGGTGGTGTAGTTCCTGGGAAGGGAGATTAGGATGACTTGTCCTGTGTCGGTGACTTTTAATCACATGACACAGGAAGTGGTTACATAAATATGTCCACTTTAAACCTGCACCTAGCTGTCCATTTTTGCTTCTGTACTTTATGTATCACCCCCAATAAAATGGTTATGGAAGAGACTAGCAGTTACAAGTGTGGGCAAGGATGTGGAGAAAAGGAAAGGACCCTTGTGCGCTGTCGGGGGAATCTAAGTTGGTGCAGCCACTTTGGAGAACAGTATGGAGATGCCTCAAAACGTCGTATAAAGGACCACCACGTGATTCAGCAATTTCACCTCTGGGTATTCATCCAAAGAAAATGAAAACATTCTTTCAAAAAGATACCTGTACCCATATGTCCGCTGCAGGATTATTTTCAAGAGCCAGCATATGGAAGCAGCCTAAATATCCATCCGTGGATGAATGGATAAAGAAAATTCACACACACACACACAGAGGAATATCATTTAGGCGTTAAAAGGAAGAATGAACGCTTGCCATTTGCAACAACATGGAATGACCTCAAGGGCTTCACACTTCATGAAATAAGTCAGACAGAAAGACAAATGACTATATGATCTCTCTTACATATGGAATCTAAAACAAACAAATGAATTGTTAAACTCATAGATAAAGAGAACAGATTTGTGGTTACCAGAGGTGGGAGGAGGTAGGAGAAATGGATGAACTGTTTTTTTTTGTCTGTTTGTTTTTTGTTTTGGTTTAAATCAGTTGAGTTTTCTAGGGGCGCATGGGTGGCTCAGTCAGCTAGGCATCTGACTTCAGCTCAGGTCACAATCTCACGGTTCGTGGGTTTGAACCCTGCGTTGGTCTCTGGGCTGACAGCTCAGAGCCTGGAGCCTGCTTTGGATTCTGTGTCTCATTCGCTCTCTGCCCCTCCCCCACTTGTGCCCTGTGTCTTAAAAATAAATAAATGTAAATCAGTTGAATTTTCTAGAAAAAAGTTATTTGAAAACGGAATGCCATATCATATTCATAAAGCCCTTTCTGTTTGGCCAGAAACAGAGTTGGCGCGGCAGGTAATGGAGAGTTAATTAATTCAGCGAGTGCAGAGAGGGGTGAAGATGCATCCATTCTCTCCCCTTCTCTGTCTCTATTTCTCTCTCTTTCTCTGGTTCTCTCTGCTTCTGTCTATTTCTTGTTGTTTCTCTGTTTCTTTGTCTGTCTTTCTCTTCCTCTCTTTGTGCTTTTTAGCAAGCCAACAAATTAAGTTTAATAACAGTGTGACCTCAAACAGATCATTAATACTTCCTGAGTCCTTTTTTCCTTGCTTAATGAGTAATGGGGTCAGAAAAGATGGTGTTTTCAGTCCTTCTGAACCCCCCTTTCTAGAATTCTAGCTTTTTCCTCCCCCTTCCTTGTTTTCAAAAAAATTTTTTTTGAAAGGGCAAACAAAATATTTTTCAACTTGGGCAAAAGGCAGTTTGTGCCAATTTCTAAGTCTGACCCAATAAAAAACGTCAAGTACAAACGTGAGCAATGATGACCCCTCCCCATTGGAGGTAGCATGTGTGTGAGATTCAAGTGTCTTCCATAAAATATAAACAAAGGCAGCAGAGAATCACCTGGAAACATTTTACTTGAATTAACTAGAGATAAGGTTTGCAAAGATAGAAAACTGAGGGTTGCTAAGAATATTAGACAGGAGGGTTGGCTGATAAGAATTTGTCTGCTTGTCTTCGGAATTGTTCAACTGCACTTAATTGTACTTCTTTTACGGAAGGAGTTGAAGACATTTATTTCAAAAGAAGAGGTGCTACACTGCAGAAAGATAAACCCGTTAGCCTGATATAAATACCCGTTTGAGAACACTCACTTCTTTATTATTGCTTTTTCAAATATTTCTTTGCTCACAAGGAAGCGATTGGATGTGTGGTTAGCCTCCTGAGTGACTGGGAAAATCTTGCTTGCTGGAGAGGCAGACCCTGGCTGCAGAGAGTGCCCGTTTTCTCATCAGGTGTGGATTAACCAGACAAAATTGAGTTTCTAGACCTGCCCAACCCAGGGTCAGGCTCTGGGATTGGAATCGTTCAAGGAAGAGCCACCTGGAGGAGGCAGCTGGGCAGGGAGAAGAGAGGGGCATCGCAGGAGCACGGGGACTGGGCAGAGCAAGGTCCTTGCCGTCCAGGTGACAGGGACCGTAGGCTCCCACTGACCTCATCCCTTCTGCTCCCCCTCACTCGACCCTGCGAGCAAGATGCTCTCTGGTGCAGGGGTAGGCGTCTGTTCATAACATGGTCCTGGGCGTATTTCTGGTGTTGCTGAGGAACTCAGGGACATAGAGGGAATTCTCAAGCTGTGCTTTTAGAAAACTATAAACGTTAACTGATTTGATCTCTGTGACACTCAGCCTGAAAGAAGCACCATTACCTGCTTCGTTACCTTCAACCACAACTACGTCTTGATCCTAAAAGGCTCCCTGTGACATTTAAAGTTCCTGCTTGCATGGTAGGTGCTCAGTACATGGAAGACACTTCTTGGCTTCCATTTACATACCTTGCAGGCAAGAATTTGTTTGAATAAGACATGTGGAAGTTTGCAAGACTCCTATACCACCCGCTTTTCCAATGTAATTTGCTATGTTATGAATACAGGTAGGTGGTCTGGCGGGAAGTGAATAGACTTAAGAGCAGGAGAAGCCCGCACTCATGCCCGGGCTTCCCCGCTGACCAGCCACGTGGGTACGGGGGAGTCCCATCTCCCGGGGCCTCAGTTTCCTCAGCTGTAAAATGAAGCAATGGACTACATAATGTTCCTTGCAATTCAAAAATCCATAAGGTGGGGGGTACCTGGGTGGCTTAGTTGGCTAAGCATCTGACTCTTAGTTTCAGGTCAAGTCATGATCTTCCTGATTGTGAGGTCAAGCTCCCCATCAGGCTCTGCGCTTGTGGCATGGAGCCTGCTTGGGATTCTGTCTCTCCTTCTCTCTGCCCCTCCCCCATCATATGTACTCCCTCTCTCTCTCTCTCTCTCTCTCTCTCTCTCTCTCTCTTTAAGATAAAATTTAAAAAATTAAAAATCCATAAGGTATCAAATAACCTTACTTTTTTCTTTTACTCCAGATAATTACATTGCTACCAATTAGATAACTGATTTGTATGCATCGAGATTGGCTCAAAGTTACATGTCAACTTATTCGAACTTTTGCAGCCATAAATAAGACATTTCCATTTCTAGTGACAGCTACCTAGTATTTTAGAGTCTTCCATTTCATTATTCACCCTAATGTTTTCACTAAAACACATGTGGTTTTCAAACACAGGAAAGAAAACATGGTAACCTGTGGTTATAATTTCCACTAGAAATTAGAAAAAAAAGAGTAGCTCAGAAAGAGTGTTTGTGGGGAGTTCCTTTCAACATGAAAGCCTCCACTAGAAGCGTTTTTTCTTTTTCTTTTTTTTTTTCTTGAGAACACTGTTAATGGTTGCAGGTTTCAAAAGTTGCTGAAAATAGGGCTCAACTGTCTCTGTGTCATAGCTCCAAATGGACCCGTGGCCACACAGCCGTGAGAGCTGTCAGGACCTTGGGTTTGCAATCTTCCAGTGTATTTTTAACTTTAATTTTTTTAGTGCTTATTTATTTTTGAGACAGAGAGAGACAGCATGTGAGTGGAGGAGGGGCAGAGAGAGAGGGAAACACAGAATCCAAAGCAGGCTCCAGGCTCCGAGCTGTCAGCATAGAGCCTGACTCGGGGGCTCGAACTCACAAACCGTGAGATCATGATCTGAGCCAAAGTCTGACACTTAACTGACTGAGCTACCCAGGAGCCCCTCTTCCAGTGTATTTTTAGGCAGCCACTTGCTTCTTCTTTCAGTTGAAATTCTGGAAAATGTGGAGAGAATGTCTTTCCTGGCAACCTGACCCACTTCCCAAACAGCTCTGCGTGTCCTTAGCAGACCCCATCTGGAAGCAAATGGGTCCACTGGCAATAGCTTTCCTGCTCACACTTGACCTTCACGGTTATTTTCACCACTGGCTCTGTCCTCCGCTGTGATCAGTTGACTTTATGGCCCAGTTAATGAATTTTTCAGTAAGTATATAAGGAGCACCAGCTAAGTTGATGATGTATTTCACAGGGAATCAGAAGGAAATGCAAAAGAACAAACAAAACAAAAATCCTTCGCATTTTCTGAAACGTAACCATCAAAACCTGTAGGAGATGCAGAGTAAGTTTTACGGAGATTCAGTTCTCACAAGGGTATTATTTTAACATTGGGAGTCCTCCCTTCACGTGGCTGGGCTATCTTGTGTAAGGGGGGGACCCCTTGATGGAATCGCGGGCATTGCTTCAAGAAGCCATCTGCTAAAGCTGCCCGAGAAAAACACAAAAGTGGAGGAAGAAATACACGACAATTAACTGTTTTTTCTCACTATCACAATTGTGAGTCGCCTTCCTGAGTAAGTAAAGCTCTTCAGCGTGTCAGGAGGAGCAGACACAGGTGATTTTCACATGTGGGTTCAGTTTTAGAGGGAACAGAGACGTAGGCTTAATGAGAAAGCCAGAGTGACTGTTCCACGCCTGTCAAGCTCTTATCTGCCCCAGAGCGAGATGTTATCAGCAGGAACCTGTTTGTACACAGCGCAGATGTGTGGTAAATATGCCAGCGCAGGACGGCGACGGGCAGGTCCCCCCCAGCGGTGCCCCTGCTTTCCTCGTGCCCCATTGCAGCCTGCCGTCAGCACAGTGGCCAGAGCGGCTCTGCCCAAGCCACAGGCACCTGCCCAAGCCCCAGTCACAGGTGCCACTCCCCTGCCCCAGCCCTGCAGGGGCCCCCTTCTCACCGACACTGCAGCCCTGCCCCGCCCTGACGCACCCACCGCACTCAGCTCCCCACACCCGCCTCTTCCTCAACATGCCACATAAGCCTCAGGTCCTCTGGGTCTTAGTGTGAGCATCCGCGTCTCGGTGGGTGTTTCCAGAATCATGCTACAGCCGCAAGACCCCCTGTCCATCCATAGACACTGTTCCCTCGACGTCCCCCTTCCCACTTGGTCCGCCCTCCTGGAACACAAGATCCATAGGAGCAAGACGGTTTGTTCTGTTTCCTTTTCTATCATATCCCCTGACAACCCAGCACAAAATAGTAAAACGGTATTCGTTATATGGATGAATTAATCAGGGCAACTAATCACAATACCTTTATATATTAATCAAATGCATTCATTTGTGTATCTGTGTGAGAGTCAAATGCCTGTAGATTTAATTTGTTCTCTCACATCACAAGTTAACACAGTCATAAACAAAAAGCAAAAGCAAATGCTTTGCTTTTGTTTTTACAATATTTATTTTCTTTTTTCCCCTCGATTATTTTTGGGGTATAGTTAACAATTCCAAAAATTGTATGTATTTAACATGTGCAATAGGACGATTTGATGTGCACGCAATCCAAGGCTGTTAACTACAGTCACATTGTCCACATTAGGTCTTGAAGAACTGTGGAAACCTTTAATGGTTTTCACATCATAGGAAGTATCGCTTGTAAAAACAAAGAACAGAGACACCTGGGTGACTCAGTCGGTTAAGCTTCTGTCTTTGGCTCACATCATAATCTCGAGGTCCATGAGTTCAAGCTCCACATCTGCCTTGGTACTGACAACTCAGAGCCTGGAGCCTGCTTTGGATTCTGTGTCCCCCTCTGTCTCTCTCCTCCCCGCATTTCTCTCTCTCTCTCTCAAAAATAAACATTAACTTTTTTTAAAGATAAAAAAAATAATCTTTTTTTTCTTTTAGCACAGAGCCCAATGTGGGGCTCAGACTTACAGACCATGAGATCATGACCTGAGCCAAAGGCCAACTTAAGCAACTGAGCCACCAGGTGCCCCTAAAAACCTTTTTGTAAACAAAGAGTGAATTATTTTAAAGTTTTTTAATGTTTTATTTATTTTTGAGAGGGAGAGAGAGAAAGAGAGAGAGAGCAGGGGAGGGTCAGAGAGAGACGGAGACACAGAACCGAAGACAGGCTCCAGGCTCTGAGCTGTCAGCACAGAGCCTGATGCCAGGCTCGAACCCACCAACCGTGAGATCATGCCCTGAGCTGAAGCCGGACGCTCTACTGACTGAGCCACCCAGGGACCCCTCTTTTTTTTTTAATGTTCATTTTTGAGAGAGAGAGAGACAGAGCACAAGCAGGAGAAGGGCAGAGAGAGAAGGAGACACAGAATCTGAAGCAGGCTCTAGGCTCTGAACTGTGAGCACAGAGCCCGACACAGGGCTCAAACCCACCAGCCATGAGATTATGCCCTGAGCTGAAGTAAGATGCTTAACCGACCGAGCCACCCGGGTACCCCTACAGGTGTGCATTCTTGAAGATAGTTTTATAAAAATATTACCTCCCAGAATGAAAGGTTTTGTTCCCAGATAAGTCACTGCCCGTGAAGGGTCCTGAAATAAGGAGCTGTTGTTGAGAAAAGAATGCTGATTCTCGATTTTCCTCAAAGGTCTGGGTTGAAAGTGAGAGACAGGCAAACAGGTGGCTTCTTAGACTTAGAGACCCCTCAGACTTTTCATGTCCATGGTTTTGAGAGAATCAAAATCTATCAAGAAAGATTAGCTTCGGAGATACCAGTTTATGTTAAAGCAGCATATAGGAGACTGATACATAAACCAGAAAGTCAACTGATAAGTTTTTTTATGTGCCTTCATTCATGAATGTCTATTCGAGCCTTCTTGGTGTCAGGAACCATTTCAAGTATTGCTTCCATTCTAGGAGAAGAAGGGAGCACAGTGGAGTAAATAATGAAGGGAGCAAGATCACTTCACTTCAAAGAATCATAAATGTTTCAGAGGCCGTGCTATGGGTGATGTGATAATGATAAGGTGCCCGAGTGAGGGGCCGTGTGGTGTTTAAATAAGACCTGCACGAGGAACACGGGCCAGAGGTTTGGATGCCTGGAGAAGAAACACAGAGCAACAGTTTTCCGAGGCAGAGGGAACAGCGAACTCTAACCTAACTTCCTTTATTAAAAGGGCAGAGTAAAAACAGTGCTGCTTTCTTCTATCAGAAATTGCCTCAAAGCAACAAGGCCAATGGTGACCACCACACGAAATCTCAGTGACAAACCATAGCACACGGAGAAGCACTGTCACAGGCTTGTCGGCAGACAGGACGCCTGTACGCGTGGACTTCCGCTGGGAGAAGCCGTGTTTACATTGATCACACACAGGATGGGACAGTATGGAGGACTCCCACCAGCCTTTGGTGCTGACGCTGGTAAAGCCTCCGGCATAGAATTAGTCTGAAATCAACGCTTTCCACGTCCTGCTGAGAGGAAGAAACCAGACACAGAAGAGCAGCAGGTGTATGGACCCACTTACATGAGCAGCTAGAGCAGGCGAAACTTACCTAGGTGATGGATTAGCAGTTTCCCCCAGCAGGGGCTGGGGCTGGAGAATGACAGCCTAGACACGAGAGATCTTTCTGGAGAGATGGAAATGCTCCATGTCTCCATTTGGTGTACTTGATATACCTTTGGCAAAAGTCATTGACTTGTATAATTAAAATGTATGAATGTTGTGGCTAGGTAAATTGTTCCTTAAGACAGTTGTTAAAAATAATAAAATTAATAAAATACATCTTATACCCATTCTTGAACAGTAAAAACAGGTGGGAGACATTATTCCAACAAACTGCACGAGACCGGTGCCACGTGTTTAGTTTTTTGAGTTTTTGTTGCAGGGAGAACACTTAGCGTGGAATCTATCCCTGTAACGAATTTCGAAGTGCATAATACAGCACTGGTCATTGTAGGCAAAGTGCTGTACAACACGACAGATTTCCAGAACTTCTTCATCTTGCATAATTGAGGCTTGATCCTGTGGAACAGGAGCTCCCCGTTCCCCCCTCCTCACCCCCCATCCCTAGCAACCTACTCTCTGTTTCTGTGAGTTTGACTATGTTGGATTCCTTGTGTACGTGAAATCATCACGTAGTATTTGCCCTTCTCTGACTGGCTTATTTCACTTAGCACACTGTCCCCCAGGTTCACGTAGATGGTCGCTAATGTCTGGCTTTCCTGCTTATCAAGACTGAATCATATTCCGCTGTATGTATATACCATGTTTTCTTTATGAGTTCATCTGTCCAATTTGAGAAGGACACACAGAAAAGTACAGCCCAATCTTCTTCATATAGACAGATACAAATTATGAGCAAAATAATTTCAGTAATATCTAAAAACTAATCTATTATGCCTGATTGCAAGAGTAAACCTTAGAAAATTGGTGCGTCACCATCATAATTGATTAAGAGAAACTTTACCATCATTTTAAGAAGTGCAGAACAGCAATTGGTATAACTTGGCATCCATCCCCGATACAGCCCTCAGCTTCGTTATGGAAAAGTACCTCCTTTGATAAAGAGCACCAAATAAACCTTGGAGTCAATTTAATGTTCAAACATTGAAAACTTCATCACATGATGTCAAGACCAAGGCCAAAGTGTTTGCCTTCACCACATTTCAACATTGAACTGGAAGTTCTAGGCAACAGAGCGAGATAAGAAAAGAAGCATTGAAAACTTCACCACATGATATCAAGACCAAGGCCAAAGTGTTTGCTTTCACCGCATTTCAACATTAAACTGGAAGCTCTAGGCAGCAGAATGAGATAAGAAAAGAAGAAAACATATGAGCATTGGATAGGGGAAAAAAAAGTATCATTATCTGCAGATGAGATCTTGGTGCCTTTAGGAAACTAAAAAGAAATCTATAAAGAGATCATAAGTTTGCATGTTTATGCACAAAGTTAATATATAAAATTTGTGGATATTAATAAAACAATAAACAAACTATTAAAAACTTTTATTAAAATAATAGAGTAGATGGGTCAGAGACTGACAGCTATTTTTTCTAGTTCTTTGAGCTATAGCTAACATAAAATTATAATATATTTAGAGAGTACCTGATACTTTGCTATATGTATATACTTGTGAAATGACTTCCACAGTCAAGTAAATTAACATTTCCATCACTCTGCAAACTTCCATTCTTGTTCTATTCTGTTTTGTTTTTGGTGAGAACGCTTAAAATCTAGCCTGTGAGCAAATGTAGAGCATTCAGTACAGTATGATTGACCTTCACTGTGTTGTGTCTTAGATCTCAGAAGTTATTCATCCTTCAGCTGGAAGATTATGCCCTTGAAGAACCTCTTCTCCTTTCCCCCGTCCTCTGCATGCTCGGTGGCCAATTTTCTGTTTCCATAAGTTTGAGGTTTTGTTTTTGTTTTTTTGTTCTTTTTAGATTCCCATGTAAGTGAGATTACACATGGTTTATGATTCTCTGTGACTGGTGTATCTCACTCAGCATAAATGCCTCCCCGCCAACCCCCAGGCTCATCCATGTTATCACAGCAGGCTTTCCTGCTTTTCTAAAGCTGAGCAATATTCCATATTGTGTGTACACCATGTTTTCTCTACCCATTCACCATTGACACACACGTACGTTGTTCCCGGATCTTGGCTCTTGTGAATAACGCCGTTTCAAAGACATTTATTTCAGGGTTTTCCTAATCTGCTCGAGGACTGGTATTTTCAGAGTGTGAACACTCATCAGTACAAGTAACTCGAACACCAAGTCACCATTTAGGGTGACGGGACAGCTTGCTGATGTCAGCTATTCAGTATTGACAGGTGTCCTTTGGCCTTTGCCTGAACACCGGATTGTGAAGTGGGAGCAGCCGTGTTTAGCAGCTGTTTCTCTTTTCATCTTGGAGTCTTTGCTTTTGAAAAATCAAATTTGCAGTTAACAAAAAGTAAGGAGACTATTTCTAAACCTTTGGATTAGAAGAAGGGTGAACATCTCTGTCAACGGGACAAGTAACCCCTTTACTACTTTCTTACGTCCATTCCCCTGTTCTGCCTCATTTTCAGCTTTTCTCACTCAGGAAGCACTTACTGGGCACATATCGTGGGACTGAGGCATGGTCCCAATTTGGGGACTCGTATTCTAGCGGGAGGGGCTGAAGAAGTGGATTAGCTTGCTAGGGCTGTGTAACAATGTACCACAGATGGGGGGGCTTCAACAACAGAAAGTTATTTGTTCTAGCTGCTTTTTCTGTGTCTTTCCCTCTGTGCATGTCTATGTCCTAACTTCCTCTTTATACAAGGACATCAGCCATATTGGATTGGAACCAACCCATATGACATTTATGGATGGGCTCCAAAGACATTTAAAAAAATTTTTTTTAATTTATTTTTGAGAGAGAGAGACAGCATGAGCAGGGAGGGTCAGAGAGAGAGGGAGACACAGAATCTGACGACAGGCTCCAGGCTCTGAGCTAGCTGTCAGCACAGAGCCTGATGTGGGGCTCAAACCCACGAACCGTGAGATCTTGACCCGAGCGGAAGCCGGATGCTTAACCGACCGAGCCACCCAGGCGCCCCTCCAATGACATTTATTAGCCCACTCACTTAACATTAATCACCTCCATAAAGACCCTATTTCCGAATACGATTACATTCTGAGATATTGAGAGTCAGGACTTCAACATACGAATTTTGGAGGGTTGGACACAATTAAGCCCATCACAAAAGGTCAATGACTAACTGTTTTATAACATGACTCTGCGGGGCAAGGTGTCTAGAAAGCCTTCCTAGGGTAGATAATGTGAACAAGATCTGGAAGAATGAGTCCGTAGTCTCCAAGGGAAGAAGTAAGCACAGGACATTCTAGAAGGAGGGGTTAGCATGGCAAAGAGAAGAAGCTGTGAGTTTATAGCGGGTTTGGAAAGTGTGGAGCTGTCCTCTTTGAGTGGAGTGGCAGATGGGTGGTAGGAAGGAGAGGACATTCAGACCTAGGAGGTTACAACAGCAGCCAGAATAGTCAGCATTATATTTGGAGAAGAAAATTGCAAACTCAGTGGGATAGCCTGAGTAATTTGATTGCATCAACCCCCCCAACCCATCCTATATAAAGGAGTTCTCTGTAGAGTCATTTACTTTGCTTATTTGGTTGTTAAATTACCGCCTGTTCCTGCTGATGGGTTTGCAGAGAAACTCACAGATGTTGCTGATATTTTCAACCTAGCCATGTTGGTTTTGAACAGTGACTGGTTTTGTCTTTTGTGAAGAAAATACCTGCTTGCACAGCATCCTTGGAAAGAGACACTACAAGGTCAATATATTTTTGTTAGATGCCTCAAGTTACTGATCAAAATCACATTTTGCGATGGACCTCTGCCCTCCTTTCTAACAGATGGAAACATGTCAACTATGGGTAAATATGGTAGAGTTTTTGTTTGTTTTTTCCATTTTCACACAAAAGCAGTTCTTGAAACCAAGACTATTTGATGTGCTTTTTTGTTGGTACTTTTCTACAGGTTAAAAAAATAGGTTAAGAGTGACCGGATCATGTCACTTTTCAGTATTTTTCCAAATTGAACAAAGCTTTTCATTTCCAGAGAACCACCACCACAATACTATCAAGGACAACAGGTTTATTAAAGAATATTAGGGATTTTGCTAATTTCTGAGATTTTTATCCATTGTGTTATCTTGGCCAAAGGAAATCTATGTATTAAAATGCCTTTATTCAAGGATTAGTTGTAGAAAATCTACAGGCTGAGTTTCTGATGTAATAAAAATCATAATGATCATTTACCAAAAGCTTAAATAATGGAATCTTGAAGAATTAAACTCAAAGAAGAATGGGAAGAGCAGTATCAAAAAGTTATTGCACATTTCAAGATTGCTTGAGAGAATTTTTGAATGAGATGATAGAAAGCAGACATGCCAAGTGATTGGAGTAGAATCGTGTGATACAAACAAAAAACTCTTTTAGTTTGTTGTTTTCTTCTCAAGTCAGAGGGAAAGCAGTGGAAACCAAGTCCGTGGACATGAACTCGGCCATCCCTAGATGACATAAGTTAGAATTTCCTACAGAAATGTAAACATTTCATGGAGACATTTAAGTTCTAACCAAAGTTAAGTTCTAACCCAATGTAAAAATTTAATGGAGACATTTAAGTCCCAACCAGCTGCCATAATTATAGCTAGGAAATTAGCTGCTGAGTTAGTGTGAAGTCTTAGGTCTTTTCATACTTTTTTGATAATATGGAAAATAAAACTATACAAGTTTTAAGCTTCATTTCATTTTTTTTAAACATTTATTCATTTTTGAGAGACAGAGAGACAGAGCAGAAGCAGGGGAGGGCAGAGAGAGAGGGAGACACAGACTCTGAAGCAGGCTCCAGGTTCTGAGTTGTCAGCACAGAGCCCGATGCGAAGCTCAAACCCACAGACCATGAGATCATGACCTGAGCTGACATCAGATGCTTAACTGACTGAGCCACCCTGGTGCCCCTTTAAGCTTCATTTAATTGGTCACTTACTATAGGGATTTTTGTAGATACAGTTCCTGCAATAGAGTATGAAGTTGGTATCATTTCTCCCATTTTACATAAAAGGAAATTGACAGCTAGAAACTACACACAATTTGCTAATATGGTAGAATGTAGGTTTCGATGCAGATTTGACTTCAAGTCTGGGTTCTGATCCTCTTCCCATGGTACACAGTAAGCATACAAAGAATATTTGTTGAGTGAATACATTTTTTAGTATTAAGTATATAGAATAAAAAGTAAGAAACAAAATAGCTCAGTCCATCCTCCCACTGCAGATTTTGAAGCTTTTCCCTGTGCTATCCTTACCTACTGAATTATTTTAACTCTTTAATATAGTAAGTGGGTAAGACTTCAATGCTTTGTAAGCATCTTAGAAGATCTTCTAAGTCTTGGGATCTCGAGTGATTTCTGTAAAGAATGAATTATGACTTTTTTTTTTCCAGAAAAGTCACCAGTAGACACGTTGGTAATTCAATTGGTAAAGCATCAGACTTTTGATCTTAGGACTGTGAGTTTGAGTCCCACGTGGGGTGTAGATATTACTTAGAAATAAAATCTTTAAAATAAAAAACACTGGAGGATTGATGGACGGATATGGGTGGGGGTGGCCTTGATGGGTGGTGGGTATTAAGGAAGGCATTTGTTATGATGAACACTGGGTATTATACGTAGGTGATGAATCACTGAATTGAACTCCTGAAACATATATCACATTGTATGTTAACTAACTAGAATTTAAATAAAAATTTGAAAAATAATAAAGAAAATAAAAAGGAAAAAAAACCCTACTGAGACTTCAGCTTTTTGCTTTTCCTGCATTCAAGCATTATTTAAATTTCCCATATTCACTTTCTATTCTACCCAAGGTATGGGGGCAGCAGTTGTGGTTGAAGAGCAGACTATGGTCTTCTTTGTGTCTCCTATTGATCTGAATTATCATCTCACTGCCTCTGATCTGAAAGATTCAAGCATCCTCATCATTATTATTATTTAGAGACAGAGAGAAATGCAAGCAGGGGAGAGGCAGAGAGAGAATCCCAAGTAGGCTCCACACTGCCAGCACAGAGTCAGCTATGGGGCTCAAAGCTGCAAACCATGAGATCATGACCTGAGCCTAGATCAAGAGTTGGACACTTATCCAAAGGAGTCATCCGAGCACCAATCAAGCATTACTGACAGCAGTTTGAGTTAATAAATAAGTTTGAGTAAGACCTTGCTGCTTGTGGATTTCTAATTCTAATCATTACCTTCCTTTATAGTGTCTAGTCCCACTCTATCTCCCCAAATTGATCCCCTTCTATTTCCATAAATGACCTCACCTACACGAGCTGAGTAATTTTTGGCCATGACATGTACATTCCCATTCCACACTCTGCCCAAGACGGTCCTCAGCCTGGAATCTTCTGTCTACTTCTCTGCCTGTGCGATTCTGTTTTGTAACCCCAGTCAAGTTCCACCTCTCCCCTGGAGAGTCACTCTGAAGATAATGAGTCTTTCTTCATGTCATTTATTTAGCTTCTAGAATATGCTATTTCATGGTATTAATCCTGTAAGCAGGTGTTGTCATGGTTGTTCCTGCTTCAGCTTCCCCAACACTTAGATTGTGGTTTGAAAAAACACACACTCAGAAAAAGCATGCAGATAAGGTTATTGATATTGTTGATGATGCTGCGAATGAACAATTTGTTTCAGTTTTTTAAAGATAATGAACCAAAGATTGAACTTGAAGTGAAACCAATCGGTTGGTTCTGAACTTTACCTAATGCAAACACCTCCAGCTGACCAACCCTCTGGGCAGACTCCGTTGCTCTGTTATTATTAGAATGTAAGTCATTATAAAGGAGGGATGAGACTCCTCATGACAACTCTGTAGCTTAGAGTTATAATGCCTCATGGGCCCCTCACTCATGGTTAACCCCAAGAAGTTAGTGTGGCATTTTGCTTAGCTTGGATTTCCCCCCAAAAAGCAGAACTAGAAATAAGAATTTTTTAAAATTTAAGTTAGTTAACATATAATGTAGTCTTTGCTTCAGGAGAAATTAGAATTTTTATGGCATTGTTTTCTGTGAGAAGAGGTTTCAGAGGAAGGAGAGTTGAGGGGGTGAAAGAGGGACTCCATGAAAGCATCATTGAGCTGTGGGCTGTGGGAAACTGAGGTTCAACCCCAAGGGTCATCCAAGGAACCGTGTAGGATGTCCTTCAGAGTTGCCTGTGCAAGACGGAAATGGAGTACTTAATCACTGGCTCCCAGCCCAAGGTCAAGGATTACCCCAGCAGTTTGCCCACTGGTAGAAGGGCTGGTCTGGTTCTTGTCGACACCCCTCACGACAGAAGCAAAGATGTCCTTGGACAGAAGACAAAGGATACATACACAACGCAGGTGAAGTGAGGCACTGACTACCCCACCTGTGCATAAGTAGTTGCGGGGGGCGGGGGAGCCGGGGGGATACCAGAGCAGAAGATGTGAGGTGAGATAAAGCAACAATGATGTCCGACTTCTGTTCTTTCCTATTCACCTCGTATACGACCTCAGAATCCTCTCAGGGCAGCGTTCCAGAAAGCTTGTATTAGTTTACTGGAGTTGGCGGGTGAAATAAACCAAGCTGCTCTCTCCAGAATAGTTTATCGAAAACAGTGTGGGATCAAGGTCTTGAGTATGCCTGTATGCAAGTTACTAAACATGGTTGATTAATCTGGTACCGAAAACCTTGTGGATTTCCTACGTGGGTTCTCATGGGAGTCAGCACTAATTCTGGGAAGATAGGGAGATTCTGCTCTCCCTAGAGGGCCAGGCAATGAAGTCAAGCCAAAGAAGACAGATATTATTGGCAACAGAAGTGATAGGTGCCTCCAACGCCACTCAGGAGCCCTCTCTTTGCTACTTATTCAGGTAGGCACTGACTGGTAGCATCTGAATGCTTCTGAATACTTTATGAGAATCAGTAAAATATTTAAAGCAGTTTACCTCGTCAGTTACAATTTATTTCAACCCCTCCTAGTCTCAGGAAATCTTTTCCCCAATTACCACGCACCATAAGCACGTGTGACTGATTTTTGGATTATTAAGATAGATTATCCAGTTGATAAATATTACCTGTGAAAGAGGTAAGAGAGGAGTGAGGCAAATGAATAACAAAATTGATTATTCAGAATACCATCTGTTCTCCAAGAAATCATTAAGATGCACATTGTACTCTGAATCATCATTGGCGAGGTGTTTCACAAAGAATTCCTCTCTGGAACCGTGTCTTCGGTAATAAATATGAGAAGATGTGGTAGCAGATTACAAATTAATCAATAGCATAACACTGACATGAGAAGCCTTGAATTGGAGACACAGCTATGTAGTCAGCCACATATGCTAATAATCTTGTAACTCTTGGAAAAAGTCTTATGCCAATCACCCGGTACTGAAGACCCAGAGGAACCATGTGGTTTGTGGCTGGACCTGCATGACTGAGAGAAAAATTAGATACGATTTCTTCACTGAATTATCCTTATTGGATTTTTAGAAATACCCAGGTTTACTTCTAGAGCGCATTGGCTTCTAGACTGAGTAATTGGGGGGAAAGGGGTATTAGAGGTCTCTTCTCTTGAAAGGAATACAAATCCCCAATAAACATCCAAATAAACAACACAGACTAGTCTTTCTTGGTGTGAGCATGCAGAGGGAGCAAAGGGCTCTGTTAGCACAGAGCACGGGAGCTGTTAAAAGAGCAATGATTAAGTCAGAACCCATCTCTTGCTTTACTGTAAAAGTCTGAGGTAGTTTGGTGAGTTCAGTGTAAAACAACAGTACAAAGTTTAACACTGCTTATGGAAAAATCAAAAAAGGTGTAGAGGAAAAAGAACAGTCTTCGTCACTAGAGAATCTGTGCCAACGCGGGCCACGGGGGGCTCACAGAGATCACTGTTCTCATATAAATCACAAGGCTCCACATGTTTGATTTGTCAGAAGTGCGCTTGTTCGCCAACTTCTTCCCATGTGTGCTTCCTGATTTAAATGTTTTCTTATTTGATTTGATATTAAATAATTATTCTTCCCAAGTTCTCTTAGGGATTCGTCGTAGAATTCTAGGAGTTAAAGGTAGACATAAATGAAAGTCAAATTTGTTAATTTGCAAATGCTAATTAATTCAGCACAACTAAACATTATCATGTGAAGATTGATGGAAACTTCATAAACCAGACATTTTTTCATGCAGCTGTGAGGAGTGAGTTTCCAGTGGCAGAGAAAAACACAATTTGCATATGCAAAACAGGACAGCTTGAACAATGTCTTAATTGTTGTTATTTAAATGAGGCGTGATTAATTAGCATTCGCGTGGCATGCTAGCTTTTACTCCGTTAATTGTATAGATGCAAACTTCCAAATAAAAACAGTGCATATTTGGCTCCAGTTTGCCAAATTCAACATAAACTGAGAATTCTTAAATCGAGAAGCTAGTCAGGGAATTCCCCTCTGGTAGGAATCATTTCTTTCTCTTTGTCGCTCCCCCTGCGTGTCTCGAATACAGGGGAGAAATCTTGTTTGCCTTTCTTTCTGGAATAGAACTGGAGGACTTAAAAAAAAACATAAGATAAAGGTAACTACAAAGGAAAATCTAAAACACACACAAGTAACAATGGAACACAATTCAAAGTTCAAATTTCTGAGCCGAGGAACCTGTGCACTGAGGCTGAGTTGCTTTTCCTCACTTGCAAGGCAGCTGGTGTCAGGGCTGGTTCCTTCTCCCAGCTCACTGCCAGGAAGGAAGATTCCTGGCGTGTCCCTAACTCACCAGTGCAGCCGTTTGGCTCAGGTTACTGGCACCTCAGTCCTCAAGGGAGGTGAGCCAACCCTGGGCATTGGTTTCTTCCCACAGACTTCCTGGAGAAGACGCTGGGATGTGAAGAATCACATCTCCTAGAACTCCTTTGCTGATGTTTTGTTTTGTTTTTTTTTTTGTTTTGTTTTTCTGGATATGATTTAGATCCACTGAGCAGAAACATTTGCTTTGGATCTGAATTTGACGTGGGCAATGAACCCCTTTCTGTTGGTACGGATCCTGGCAGCAGTCTGGTTCTGTAACCTGCATGTATGTGTAAAGGCGGCTATTTTCCCTTCTTGATGCCTGATCGCAGCAGAAAACAGCAGCTCTCCTGGCTGCCAGGTACTGCAGTATAATTTAAAAGTTGTTCTTAGAAGCACAGACTTGAATTGGTTTCTGCAGTTTCCTTCATGATCTCGGAATGTGTTTAATAGCCTGTGATAAGAGTCTTTCTTACTTAAACCAGCAAGCGTGGAGTCTATTGTCTGCAGCTGAACTTTTACCCTAATAGTCATTAGTATCAGTATTCCTAAGAAAACGAGGGAATCTGGGGATGGCGATCTAATCTGGATGGATGGGAAAGCAATAAAGACACCATATCTTCAGAATATGGGCGACCTGTTTTTCACTGTGCCGGAAAGCTTAATGAAAACGATATATGCTAAGCACAAGATTTAAATTCTATTTTTTAATAAATAGAGAACCTTAAGAACATTTCTTATGTTTTATAGCCATAGGGTGATCCCTCTAAAAATCGGAGACACCGGCTACCTTCGTGAGCTGCTGAATCACAGCAGAGGCTGTGCATTTCGAGCCTCCCACCGTCTTTGTTGTGTGTGTGCAAATAGAACCATGTTAGGAAAGAGAAGATGGGAAGGAGGATGGTTGGACAGACTCAAACCCTGATGAAGCTTCCTCACCAGCAAAGGAGAAGTCTCCTGTGTTACTTCATGTAAAGATCTCACGTGAGGTGCTGACCTAATAGGGGGTGGCTGCTCTCTCCCTTCCTCTAGATCCCTGATTTCTCCCTTCCTTCAGTGGTGGAGTCAGGGTCCCGGCAAAGCTCAGGGAATAAGCACAGAGTCTTACCTGAAGGGAACAGGCTCCAGCTCAACAAATGGCAAGACTTTGCTAGTTCGTATCAACAAAAGCCAGGGAAGAATGGGAGCAAGATTCTCAAGGTCATAGAAGGAAAGAATTCTAAGAAAGAAATCTAATTCTAGATTAGGCTGAGTTTATTAAATAGGGGAACATTCCAAGGTTCTGGGTTCAGTGGGATTGCTTGGATAATTGAGTATGGTTCTCAACGTCTGCTCGGAGGGGTGACGAAACATTGACTCGGGAAGTCGTAGCCGTGCTAACGGACTTAGCGATGCCACAAATGCCTTGGCTTAAGGCACACAGAGGAATCAAAATACTTAAGGAGATGAAAATGCTAGAGGGGATTTATCATGTTGAACTCACTCACCTCTTGCATTAATTACCTATTGGTGCTGTAACAAATTGCCACAAATTGAGTGGTTGTAACAGCACAAATGTATTAGGTTATGGTTCTCAAAGTCAGAAGTACGAAAATCAAGGCATTGGCAGGGCTGTGTTCTTTCTGGGTGCTCTGGGGGAGTCTGTCCCTTGATTTCCCAGCTTCTAGGCACCACCGCATTCTTTGATCTGTCTCCTTTCTCCATCTTCAAATCCTGCCATGGAACATCTTCAGATCTCTCTGCCTCTCCCTCTCCCCCACCAACACACACACATATCTGTCTTTCAGAGCCATGTCTCCTTCTCCCGCCCCGCGCCTCCTGTCTCCCTCTCATAAGGATCCTCGTGATCACATCGGGTTCACCTGCTAATCCACCATAATCCCCCCATTTCAATAATCTTAATCACATCTGCAAAGTCCCTTTGCAAAGAAGACCATTGAGTCCTTCTGTACAAAGTTCAACAATTTCACATTTCACCCCATGAACATGCCCCATGTTTGCCTCAGACCTGCGCAGTTTGTAGAAATCAATCTATACTCCATGTGGAAACTGAGGCTCAGGAAGGTGAAATCACTTGCCCAAGGTCATATGCAAACTCTTATTAAGAACTGGGACAAGAATCCAGTGTTCTAACCTCCAGCCTAGAGTTCTGGCAACAATATACTATTCAATTATAGAACCACTCAAGGCATGAACAATGCTCATGAAATGAGACCAGCCTCATCTGCATGTGATAAAATACACCTCAGATATCCCCAGCCCCATGACACGCCCAGACACCCCAAGATGAAAAGAGGCAGATCCCCGTGCGTAGAGTATCTTCTACTTTTTCACCCTTGCCTCACGTGACACGTGCAGGGCATCCTGAAGTGGCACCTGTCACATTGGACAGTTACCCAAGGGAGTTGACACCACCCAAGAGAATGCCACCACACATCGTGAATGAAGTATAGCTAAATTATGCATGGGGATAAATTTTACAGTGTCACATTGGAAAGACACAGCAAGTTTAAGTAAACTAAAGGTGAAAATGCATACAACATGGTATGATGCATAGAGTTCAAAAAAATACAAAGCAATGCTATGTGGTTATAAGAATAGTTGCATATATAGTTTAAGCACAAAGTCTAATAATGGCAGCCCTTAAATGGAAGAAAGTGGTTTCCTTGGGTGGAAGGGGGAATGAAAGCACAAGGGAAAGAGGGTTGGGGTAACAGCGCCTTGAATTCATGGCTGCAAATCCAATTAAGAGTTTAGCTCTTTTGTAGGCAGTTTTATTCAGTGCTCCCAGTGCCATTTTCAGTGCTGGGATCAGTCAGGGGTGGGGAGAGGGGTAGAAAATCCTGGCCTCAGCTCAGCTATGTCTAGATAAACTGGAAACTTGCCCTGACAGTTTTTTTTTTCCTCTATTGTGCAAGGCAGGGCCAAGTGATGTCATTGGGGCATGCAGATGTCTCTGCCCTCTTCTTTGATAAGTGCCAAGAAAAATGATCTTTGCAATCAAGTGATGCTCCTTCCTCCAACCCAGATCGGCCATTTCTATACCTGTGGCCACAGGCCAGATTCCTGAGAGCTCTAGAACCCCTTTTATTAAAAGGTTGTCTTGCTGATTTCAGCTTCAGGAAGGAATGCTGGCTTATCTCCAGGTTATTAGAGAGGCTGGTTCACACCTCAGTTCTGTGACTAGGAGGCGTACACACACACACACACACACACACACACACACACACACACAACAAATTAATTCCTTCCTGCCTGCTTTCTTTCATTCATTGATGTATTTGTTCATTTAAGGAGCAAATATTTACTGAGCATCCATTCAGAGACTACAGAAGCAGAGATTAAAGGCAACAGAGATGACAATCCAGGGAACAGAGGGCTATGGTGCAACACTGTGCAACCATAGAGATGAGAAGAGAGGGAGATAGGACCCCCACAAGGGATCACCCCGCACAGATGGAGGAGGGCTGTCTGGGGAACGTTTCAGAAAAGGGTGCCCCTGAGATAGTGTTTAGGGGTAAGTGTGGGTTAGACAGATGGTGAAGTGTCAGCAGCAATTCCTGGAAGAGCAGCAGGAGGGAAACCCAAGGGCTACAGGAGAGCGCAATGCACTCTGGGAACTGCAGACCCAGGTCTGGGCAGCAATGATGAGAGTAGATGGGTTCTAATCAGAACAGCTCTAAATTGCTCATCCTCAGTTTCCCCAAGGAAGCACCCACATCACCATGGCTCCCATATATAGAGCACTTATTACAGGCCAAGCTTTGCACTTCATACACCTTCACATTTAATCTCTCTAAAACCCCATTTTACATTCAAGAAGGCTGTCGAGTCAAGATTTGACCCTGATTTACCTGCCTTCTTCCCACTCTCCATCCTTGTAAGATCTGCCCTGCCTGGTGCACAGTTACTGTGACAATCAAAGCGTGCAAAGTAGGCGAACACACTTTGAGAACTAGCAGGTGCTTTGTATATAAAGTTTTGTGTTTTACCACACAAGCCATTGAGAAGAAACCTATGGTTGGTTATAACATAGTGACAATTCACATTTCGTTTTCAGCTGTTATGAGGTCAGGAATCTGAGGGATCAGAGAAAGGAGGGAGGAAGTTTACATGAAATCTGATATACTTTAATATCCCCGAAGCACGGGCTGGCCCCGCCCTCATTTATACGTGCAAGATGGTCTCTAGATGAAATCCCATCTGTGGTTATTGTACAGCAGTGCTGATGACTCTGATGGTAGAGGGAAGGGGAGAAACCTCAGAAACTGGGAAGGGTGCTAGGTGACAGCACCTTCTAGATTCCTTCTAATAAAATAAAGTTTTTCCGTGAAACCCAGGGTTGGAAAGGACATATGTATGGTTCTGTATTTAGCATAGTATGGCCCAGAATTATACTATAAGCAAGACTGCCTTTCTAATTGGTAGTGTCTAATGCAAAATAAAAACACAACAGGGGAGCAAGGGTGGCTTAGTTGGTTGGGCATCCAGCTCCTGATTTCAGGTCATGGTATTTTGCACATATTTTGATTATATGTTTATTTACATGACTATTTGTTTTATGTCTGTCTTCATCAATGGAATAGAATTTTCATACTTTGTCCATCACTTCATATATACCATCTAACACAGCCCCTGCCATTTATTTATTTAAAATTTTTTTTAACATTTATTTATTTTTTGAGAGAGAGACACAGAGTGTGAGTGGGGTAGGGTTAGAGAGAAAGAGAGACACAGAATCAGAAGCAGGCTCCAGGCTCTGAGCTGTCAGCACAGAGCCCAATATGGGGCTTGCGAACTGTGAGATCACGTCCTGAGCTGAAGTCAGCCGCTCAGCCACCCAGGTGTCTCCAGCTCCTGCCATTTAATAATGTCAAATAAATATGGATTGAGTGGAGGCTGTGTTGAATCACTTCACTGTATTGGCAGGGGGGTCATATTTATCCACAAAAGGATCAATTTCAGGTTGAGTAAATGTTGGGTCAATGATTGTCTATTTATGTGTGTGCATGGGAGTGGTTTTGAGAAGCCTAGTCGGGGAGCAGATGATTTTCTTGCCCTCATGTTAAGTGAGATCATGATCTGAGCTGAGATCAAGAGCCAGATGCTTAACCAACTGAGCCTCCCAGACGTCCTTAACTAAGATATTAAAGATGAGAAGGAAAGAGCCAGGCAAAACAAACAAACAAAACAACTGGCCTGGGGATGGAGAATGGCCTAGGCAACATGTGATAATCCTAAGGCAAGAATTTATCTCATGGATTTGAGGATATAATAGAAAGTTAAAATGGCCAAAGCCTTTTGAGTTAGGGATTGAGTTTAGAGAGTCAGGTAAGGTCCAGAGTACAGAAGTAGAAACAACAGGGTGTGTGGATCTGAACCAATCTACAGAGCGGACTGCACTGGGTAATAAACTATTGTTTCTTAGCTTCAAAGCCACCCTTCACATTCATGTTTTTGGTGCTGAGATGGAGACTCTCCTTAACCACAGAACTACTTCCTCAGCTCCCAACTTGTACTTCGCCAGAAGGAGACATTACAGGGATACTGGAAGGCTGGGGGGATAAGAAGGGACCCGCTCCTTCCTGTTCCTTTCAGAATTGCCCTAGTCAAGATTCTACATGTTGCCTCTACCCGTGAATTTCTAACACTCCCAGATTCAGTTTCATTTCTACCCTCATTCTCACCCCCAGGTGACACCCCCTCCCCCAGAGGTCTAAATCCCTACTCCGTGGAATATCTCTTCCAAGTTCCTCATAATCCCAAACTTTTAATAATTCCAGTCTTATCCTTCTGTCTTCCCAGCCATAGAGCTGAAGTTGTGTCCTGCATTTATTGTCGTTGTGATATCTCAACATTTCTTTTTTGTCTTTTTACAGTCTATGATATCTGGCTGGAATTTTTTATATTAAAATTTTTTTTTCTGTGAAACGAACTAGTCAGGCTTCTGTCTCTTAACTATACCCTTAACTGATACAGATGAAGCTAAGGAAAAGTGTCAAGAGTGTTTTTCAGATTTCTAGCTTAAGTTGGATAGAAAATGCCATTTATCATGATGGGGTGACTTGGGTAAGAAATTTTGGTATGTGGCAGGAGCAAAAGTTCAGTTTCTGACACATGAAGTGTGAAATGCCCATGGGATATCTAAGTGGAGTTAAACAAGTTTGTTGGATTGACACATTTAGATATGTGGCTAGCGAAAACAGATGAATCTATGTAGGAGAAAGTTTGGAGAAAAACAAGAAAAGATTTGTGATCTGGAAGCCAAGAAGACAATGTGTTACGAGAAGAAGATGCGTGCTATTGCCATAAGGATAGATATGTAGCTCAAAAGAATTGAATTAGGAATGCAGAAAAATTCTACCTACTAATGGTCAATTGGTTTTTAACAAGGTTACCAAAAACAACTCAATGAATAAAGAATAGTCCTTTCAACAAGTGGTTCCAGGACAACTGGAAGTCTTAATGCAAAAGAATGTAGTTGGACCCCTACCTCAACACCGTACACAACAAGTAACTCAAAATGCATGTAAATACAAGAATTAAAACTATAAAACTCTTAGAAGAAAACAAAGGGATAAATCTTTGTGACTTTGGATTGGGCAACGATTTCTTACATATGACATTAAAAGTACAGGCAACAAAAGGAAAAAAAAATGGAATGTCATCAAACTTTAAAATTTTCAAGTTTCAAAAACACTGTAAAGAAAGCACAAAAACAACTCAGAAAATGGGAGAAAATATTTGCAAATCACATATCAAATAAGTGACTGGCATCTAAAATCTATAAATCACACAAATTCAATAGTAAAAGATAAGTGACCCATTTTTCAACCAGGCAAAGGATTCCAATAGACATTTCTCTGAAGATAGAAAAATAACCTATGTACATAAAAGTGCTTGTTAATCATCAGGGAAATGCCATTCCAAACCACAATGACACACCACTTCACATCTGCTAGATGGCAATAATCAAAAAGATGGTAAAAAATGTGGGGAAATTAGAATCTTTGTTCATTGCCAAAGGAGAGGTAAAATGACACAGTCACTTTGGAAAATAATCTGGTGGTTCCTCAAAAAGTTAAACATAGAGCTACAATTTGGCTCAGTAATTCCTCTCCTAGGCCTGTAGCCAAGAGAAATGAAGAAGAAAAAAAATATGATATATCCACCCAATGGGATATCACTGGGTTAGCAAAAAGGATGAAGTTCTGATATGGACTACAACATGAACATCCTTTGAAAACATGCTCTGTGAGGAGTGCCTGAGTGGCTCAGATGGCTAAGCATCTGACTCTTGGTTTTGGTTCAGGTCATGATCTCATGGTTCATGAGTTCAAGCCTTGTGTCAGGCTCTGCACTGACAGCATGGAGCCTGCTTGGGATTCTCTCTCTCTCTCTCTCTCTCTCTCTCTCTGTCCCTTTCCCACTCGGTCTCTTTATCCAAAAATAAATAAATAAACATTTAAAAAACATGCTATGTGAAAAGATCACAAATTGTATAATTATATTTAAATGATATGCCTAATGTAGAAAAATCTGTAAAGATAGAAACTAGATTATTAGCTTCCTTGAACTGGAGAGGGATCTGGGGAGATTAGAGACTGATGACTATAGATAAGTAAGTAATCTCTTCCTGGGGTGATAAAAATGTTCTAGAAACATTGTGGTGATGGTTGCTCAATCCCAAGAATATCCTAAACTCTGCTGAATTGCATAATGTAAGCTATATGTGTGCTCTATGACACTGTATCTCAAAAAAGCTGTTGCAAATATTCTTGAAGCAAAAAATTAATAAAAGATGGGATGGTGAATTGCACATAATGCTGCTAAGAGGTGGTATAGAATTAGGACAAAAAAATGCTGAATATGTCTGGTAACCTGGAAGACAGTGGTCACTTGGACAAGAACAGGCCGAGTGGAGTGACAGGGACGAATCAGTTTTGGGTGAGCTGACAAGTGAGGAAGTGGAAAGAGTTTGTGGGAAGCACTGTTTCGAGTGGTTTTGCTGAGAAGGAGGTCATGGGAATGGATAACATCTGGAGGTGTGATGAGGTCAAGAGTTTACTTATTTCACTTTGTTTTTAAGGTGACAGTTATGACAGAATGTCTTCATGTTGATGGAAATGACCCAGTTGAAAGAGAGATTGGTGTAAGAGAAAGGGGACAGCACAGAGACCGACGTTTCTAAGGGGAAAAGGCCAGATGAGATGCAGACCAAGCAAAAAGGTCGCCATTGATAAAAGGACAACTTCTTCTGCGATAGCAGAATGGAAGCAAGGAAAGTTGGGTCCAACTGCAAATAGGTTTACATTAAGGGTTGCTGGTGGGGACATGAGGCAGTTCCCAAAGTATGAGGGAAGTTATTAAAAAATGAGAGCATTCGGGAGATGGCATAGGAGGGAGGGCCGGTGTGTGGTTTGAGGACAGAAGAAAAGGTGTGCAGTGTCCTCGGGGAGCATGACAGGGCGAGCTTACTACACACGACTCCTTCAGTTTCTAGGCCACGATGAGTTCCCAGGCATCAGACACTTCCCTACCACAGCCTGGTCACGCAAATTGTGTCAGAAACCCTCAGATGCCTAAGGACGGCAGTGGGAAAGAAAGTGGATAAAAATAGGGAGGAGGAAATGTAAGAGAGTCTCAAATACAGAGACCAAACTGAGGGTTGCTGGAGGGATTGTGGGTGGGGGATGAGCTAAATGGGTGACAGGCATTAAGGGGGACACTTATTAGGATGAGCACTGGGTGTTATACGTAGGGGATGAATCACTGGATTCTACTCCTGAAATCAGGTTACTCTGTATGCTAACTAACTTGGATGTAAATTAAAAAATAAAATAAAATAAAATAATAAAATAAAATATATCAGCACAAGCTTTTAAAAAAAGTCGATGCTCACCAGTCTGATATCTGTTGTTTACTTCTAAAACACTTTAGCGTAAGTGGTAGGATGTAAAGGTATGTGTTGATTTACACTACACCCTAGGACGGAGTCTCACAGGGGTCCTGTGAGCTGTCGCTAGTGATTCTGCTAGAGAGTGTAAATGACGTGGTAAACATTGTTTTCTGAACTTCACAAATCACACGGTGCTGGTAAGAATTTTCATCGAGGTTCTTTTGACCTGCTGTAAGGTGGCAAACAGTACCACTGATTCCTTGGGGAAGGCTGTTAATAATGGATGAGTGCCATATTGCATATAGGGAAAGCCCTAGACTGAATGTACCAGAACTTTCAGAATTACCCCCCTCCCTTTCCCCCAAACCTCCCACGCTCCTGCCTGATCCATGGAGCAAACAAGTTGTACCCAGAGTGGCAATAGAAAAATGAAGGGCATTTTCACTCCAAAGAATGAATTTTGATGTGTTGCAATTTGGCTGCCCTCCACCCCCTCCATCTTGTTGCTGTAAACATTTTGAGGCAAACATTATGCAGATTAGAAGGGAATTTTGTTACCACGTTTTCACATTTTTTTTGCAATTTCTGTTCAGTTATTCATTATGCATCTTGCATAATAATTTATCGCCATTTATGTTTTCAAATATGTCTGAGGGACCATGTGGTGATGCTTGAAAATGACATGTGAGATGCAGGAGGTTTCTAGATTGAGACGTACAGCCCATTGTGGTAAAGTGATGGAGGGACCAAGAATTGCAATCTTCTGAGTTGTTCCGTCACATCAAAGTCCACGCAAGAAGCTTGCACGTGCGCACAAATGATGAAAAGGGTTTATCAACGGATGTTACGGGTCACCCAAATGGTCCTGTCCCATTTCATGCTCTCCATGGGAAACAATTTACAAAAGCTGCAGTGACCCTTCCCGAAGTGGAAAAGATACGTTATGTGAAATCCAACAAGGGGAGATGTTGACTATTTTAAATAGCCATTGGAACCTTGGAATAGTGTCGCATATTTGTTAGTCTCTTTCAGAAAGATGGCTCAGGGAGCAACTTTTCTATTAACAGAATTTATTGCCCCCTCCCCCCAACAAAAAAAGAAAAATCACATGTTTGGTTGAGAACCTAGGAATCCCCAGAACATAAAATTAGATTTAAATGCTAGGACCATTTACAGTGTGAAAGATGGAAAAGGGTCTCCTCTCAAACTGTATGATGAGTTGACACATTGGTGACAAGCCACTTGATGAGAAAAAGTTTTGTTTCATAAACTGATAAAAACAGTTTCTTCATCTAGCTTGACACCAATTGTGTCATGTATAAGGTTTGGAAATAATGACAAAATTCAAGAAATGTTTTCAGCCACAAAAAGCTGCTCCGACAAACCAAGGCCAAGATGTATTTTCTATTTTGTCTTTGTATCTTGAGGCGAAGAATTGGTTTTGAGGGTGTGGCGTTGACATCTGTGCTGATAACCCCTTATCCGTGGTTGGCTCTTTTTTTGTAAAAAGAAAGAGAAAATCCTGACGTTGTCACAACGCAGCGATTGGTTCATAAAGAGATGCTTGGATCGAAAACTCTTGGAGAGGAAGTGGAAAAATGTTTGGATGATGACACAAATACAGATAATTTTATTAGGCAAAGATTAGTTCAATGGAAAATTTTTAAAAATTTTATGAAAGCCCTGACAAAGAGATAATCTCCCATGAGCAGACATTTCGGGAGTGTGCTGGAGGGAAACTTCAAGAAGACCAGATTTTGCAGAGTGCTTCCAAGATGAAGGGTGGCTGGCGACACTCGCCAAATTCACAGATGTTTTTCAATACACAAATCAGTCGAACAAGTCTTTGCAAAGCCCTGGAAAAAAACGTTTTCCTCCCAAATGTCAAGATTTTTAGACTTAGAAGGAAACAGAATTCTTGGGAAAAAAATCACACTGCGAAGAAAACCTTGAGGCTTGCCTATCTAATGCTATATCATTAAATTTCAATTCTTACTAAAAAAAAAAAAACAGAAGAATCGCAGAATAAACTTGAGCCGTGTTTTCCTTGTCTTTAGACACAAGAGCAGGACCAGGTAAGGGCGCCTTCCCTCAATCTTTTGCTCATCCTGAGAACACGGTTCTGGGAGAAGAAGTCTATGAGATGTATACTCTCCAAGAGATTTACTGCCCTCTCCCTCGGCCAGGCCTGGATTTCTGTGTGACAGGAGTGTCCCACCAGTTACAAGCAATCACCAGGTTTTTGCTGCTGATTTCAGATCCTCACACACGCGAGCAAGCTGCGTTGTTCCACAATCACCAAGAGAAAGGGCAAAAATCATCAAATTTCAGTCGAAAATGAAATCTGTGTGTGTTTATGTCAGGTCGGACTCAGAACTGAATTTTTATGGGGCACCAGTAAGCGGTTTCAAATTAAAGAGGTAAATTTCATCCTTTATTTTCAGTTTCAGAAATAACACTCTTTAAATGCACATGTAGGCTTATCAAAAGATGAAGAAATCAACACATACCATTTTGTAATGGCTAAGCCTATATCTGAGTTGGTTATATCGCTTCGGAAGAAACGTTTTTTCAGAGTCCTGTCAAATGATTTCTTAAGCTGTTTTGTATTGGTTTTGCTTTGGCTTATGATTTTAGAAAGTCTCCTATTTCTTATCTGTAAATACATTTTCATGCTACAAATGACATTAATTAAGTAAATTTCTAATCTTTCTTTAAATGATCACTAGTGAGCCAAATTTAGAAAAATTAAATTCTGTGTTGGCTTAGCCCAATTATAACTGAAACTTATTATCTTGCTTTATGAGGGTTTAAAATGTCTAAAAGGAGAGGAAGAGTTAATTTTTAGAAAGGTAAACTAAGCTTAATTATCTGTTTTTCCTTTTTTTCCAGCAAAGATTGCTTAATGTTATTTTTAATTTTAAACAAGGGAAAAAATGTCCACTTGCATATATGATATGCCACATAAACCATTTCTCTTTAGCATTTTGTATCTGAAAATCATTTAAAAGTTCTTCCAGATTAAAAAAAATGGAGAGAGTCTGCTGGGGGAGCCGTCCATCGTCATCTTAGAAATTTACCTTTCAAGGATACCAGAAAGGCCACACTTCATAGGCATTTCCTGCAAGAAATGTAGCTCTTCTTATCCCTGATCAACACTAAGATTGTTTTCTTATTAGCATAATGAATGTGAAAAATGCATTTTATTTGTGAAATTAAAGGCTCATAATTGTTGGAAACTGGCTGTTAGTGGTGACATCAGTGGTATTCTAGGTGTGTGGGTTGCCTAAAATATTTCGGAGATGTTACTGACTCTTACAGGAGCAAATTCTATCCCTAAATGGACCCATGTCTAGACATTGGTTAAGGTTTCCTGATTGTCTACTGACAAACTTAAGGGTAACAGAACCCTGTTCCTGCCATGTTGTGTCTGCCTCAAGTTAGTTTCGTGCAAGATGTACACAGATCTCTAAAAGGTCAGAAATCTGAACCCACAACCTCTACCACCTGTTGGCTAATAAATAATTGTTCATGAAAAGTCTCTATTTGTGGCAGTATTTAATCCGTGTCTCGACTTTCTTAGATTCAAGGGATGGATTTGTGAGGAAGTAGCCAGCCCTCACCCAGTTCAAACTTTCCATACTATGGTTATCAAAAATAAACAAGAAGTTTGCAGGGCTAAGAAAAAGTGGGCGTGGCTATCCTTTGCAATAA
Organism: Helogale parvula; assembly: GCA_004023845.1. Classification (NCBI taxonomy): domain Eukaryota; kingdom Metazoa; phylum Chordata; class Mammalia; order Carnivora; family Herpestidae; genus Helogale; species Helogale parvula. The sequence goes on from PJEM01004902.1 coordinate 44,769, forward strand.
TTAGGTTCATCAGTAGATGGTGTTTTGCAAGAGAAATAGGATTCGGGAAGAAAGGGGCAAGAGGTTTGAAGTGTTAACAATAGAAGAGCCTGCCTATTGATTTATAGACTATGAATTGAATGAGGAAGGATGTGGAGCCATGAGGGTGCTTGTATGGTAAGAAAATAGGGCGGAAGCCAATGATTGATGGAGTTACCATGTTCTCTCTAGTCCTTTTCTCCTTCAGGTCTGAAAAAGAAACCAAAAAGAGGTCAGGAGTGTGACCCCAAATTAAACCTCAAAACATCCCAAATAAAGAGACCAGCCCCTTGATGTAATTCTTTATTGTTCATGATGCTCGTTAGCTTCTTAATTCTGCAAATGTAGATTCTCTAAAGAGAAACTGTAATGCAAGGCTGACACCTTTCCTTCCTGGTTCTTTTTCTTGTATCCATACATAGGAAGTACTAAATGAACACACAGATATTTAGCAGCACTTTTACGAAATAAAATTTGATATAGCAATTTGTTGCAAAACTTAATCATAGAAAAATTTTCCACCAAGGGGCGCCTGGGTGGCTCAGTGAGTTCAGAGTCTGACTCTTGATCTCGGCTCAGGTCATGATCTCTCCGTTTGTGAAATGCACTGATGGCGTGGAGCTTGCTTGGGATTCTGTCTTTCCTTCTCTTTCTGCCTCTCCCCTGGTCACACACTCTCTCTCTCAAAAGAAATAAATAAACTTAAAAAAGTAAAATTTTCCATGGAAATGAATTTCGAGTTAACCACTACTTTATTTTCCATTAAAATCAGAAATTCACACAGCTTATTGTCCACATTAATGTGACTTTATTATTTCACTCTGTTCTTCAACACAATTTTGCTATCGTAGGAAGCTCTCACTCGGAAAAATAAAAGTTGCAAATAACCTTATTGCTCATTGCAAGGATTTCCTGAAAGACTCATCAATAAACCTCAGGAAATAGCAAACAATACTTTCTGCCCTGAGACTTTTTATTTCTGGTCTAGAAATCTTTGCATGGCTATTGTCATGAATCCTGAACTATTACATCTTAGTCTTTACCCACTGCTCATTGAGCCCCACACTGAAAGGCATGCCATTAATCAATCTTCAAAATCTTAGAAATTCCTTAAATCTCTTTTCTGAGGTGGTACTAATCTGCAAGAAGAATAAATGTAGATATAAATCTCTTTGTATTAATGTTTAATTGTTTTAAGTTTTATTTATCAATTTTAGAGAGAGAACCCAAGTAAGGGAGAGGCAGAGAGGGAAGGGACAGAGAATCCTAAGCAGGCTCTGCACTGTCAGTCCAGAGCCTGATGCTGGGCTCAAACCTAGGAACCGTGAGATCATGACCTGAGTTGAAATCAAGAATAAGACGCTTAACAGCCTGAGCCACCCAGGAACCCCTCAATTTTTTTAAAAAATCAGATTACAGTTTTTTTTATATATAAAATTGTAAGGTAACTTTTATGGACCATTAGTAAGCATTGTGGGTGAACATTTTATAAGCACTGAGTTCTCAAAACGTCATATGATGAGGTGCCGGGGTGGCTCAGTCAGTTGGGCATCTGACTTCAGCTCAGGTCATTATCTCGCAGTTTGTAAGTTCAAGCCCCAAGTCAGGCTCTGTGCTGACAGCTCAGAACCTGGAGCCTGCTTCCGATTCTGTGTCTCCCTCTCTCTCTGCCCCTCCCCTGCTTGCACTCTGTCTCTCTCTGTGCCTGAAAACTGAATAAACATTAAAAACATACACACGCATCATGTGATAGGTGCTGTTATTATACCCATTTTACAGAATGGGAAAATAAGGCTTAAAAGGATCACATAATTTCCCTTAGGTTATACAGCTAGAGAAGGGCCAAGATCTGAACCCTGGTGATTTATCCTCAAAGCCCACCTTTTAAACCACTAAATGTCCCCTCCAGTCCTTTTATTTTATTTTTTTAAGATTTTCTTTTTAGGTAATCTTTATACACAACATGGGGCTCAATCTCAAAACCTTGATATCAAGAGTCATATCCTCCAGGAACTAATCCAGCTAGGCTCTCCCATTTCAATCCTTTTAGACATGAATGGTTATCAAATATGTGACTTTTATTTTGCAGACTTTTCTTTTTATCAGCCCCTAATCTATACCAGGAGAAGACTTAATATCATATCTAGTCCCTGACCCAGCCTAAATATTTGCTTCTCTGAGGCTGAAAATGGATTCTATGCTATTCCAGAGAGTTGATTCCCAAGAGCTATAAATTGTCCAATCACACTTTAGAGCATGGAATGACTGTGAAGGAAAGGAGATACTGACATCTCAAGTAATTTAGTTTATCCATAACTCGTGAACTTGCTCTGATCTAAAGCAATTTACAAAGGGATTTGTACACCTCATTTCAACTGTTTCATCAAGGTCTTGACTCATTGCTGCAGGTTGCATAATTAGTCACATTAATCCAGCAAATGATGGCAAAATGCTTAGTAATGATGTCTAACTGGGGCATTTCCAGAGAACCTTTGTTGTTTAATTAGGAGATAATGGATGAGAGGGTAGAGAGCACATGGGCATAAAAGGCTCTCGCATGTCAGTGTGCATATGTCCAGCTCAATACAATGGCTTTTTAAGCCAACTCTTCAAATACATTGACATCATTATGGTACATGAATTTAAAGGAGGTTATTATTCACTAACTGATTTTATTTTAACGTATACTTAGGAGCAACCAATTACTACTGGGGATAATAAAAGGTGCCCAGTGAACAAATGTACTCAGTACAAAGATTGATGCTTATAGTCACTCCTAGGTCTCCACTTACCTACCATCTTTCCACATGGAGAAGTCGATTTGGAAATTTCTCTGTTATAAATGTAATACCAAATCATTAAATTGTAAAATAATTTTGTGCTTATCTTTTCTTATTGCGGTCCCACTGAAAACAAATGAAGAGTTTGTCCTCCGATTGTGTTTCTACTGTTTGTTTTCAAAAGGTTGTATTTGAATTTACCTTTCAGTTGGATTCTTTAGTTTCAAATAATAGAAAAGCAAACCAAGACTATCTTAAACAAAAAAGGGAGATTTATTGGCTAGAGAAAGAGTAGGCTTCACTGTTTGATCAGAGTCTGGTTCGAGTCCCAGATGTTTCTTTCCACTCTGCCCTCTTCTGTATCCTTGGGCTGATTGGGGTCTCTCACTGCCAGAAGTCGGCTAACAATTATAGCTGGACCACAGTATGTCTGAAAAGAGAAGAGGTGACTTCTCACTGCCATCTAGCTTAAGCAGGGAGCTTCTCATGAACTGGCTCACACCTGTGAATCCACATGGCTAGGGTAATGATGCATGCCAACTGGTTAAGACTTGGGCAACTGAACTAAGAGGGCAGGGACTACCCTTTTCAGGCCCATCTACTTCTCAAAAGGTGGGTCCCTAAGACCTTCCAACCTCCCACTGCCCCCCTAGCTGAGAACAGGGTCAGACACACTCAAGTTGTATGGAAGGTACCCACAGAGGGAAGGAGTGTGGACGTCGTAAAGAGAATTTTAATGTCTGCTGCCACTTACACCAGTAACCTAGGTACTGTGTTGGGAGAAGTCATTTATGTTAGTTATGTGGGGACACTGAACTCCAGGACTGGTTGGTCAATCTTACCATGGCAAAACTCCTCTTTTTGGCCAAACTCAGGCTCATCTAAGCTTTTGTCTTGACTAGTCCTCAACCGTGGCCAGTAAGGACTATAGATCCTCAGTATAAAAGATTTCATCCAACCACCCACACTAGGAGACCCAAGCAAGCAGGGTCATAGTTTCTAACAGCTTGATAGTTTCAGGATGACCCTAGTCCTCCTTAAGTTCTTGACTGGAAAAACTCAAGGCTGCAAAAAGATTCACCATTTGGTCCAATCAGCACCTGAAGATAGCACCCTTGTTTTCCAGTCTCTGTGGGAGGGCAGGAGCCCAACTTGAATCAGCACCAGTGAATAAATCCAATGACCTGAATGCATTGACCAATTTTCCTCCCCCTTTTTGTAAATTTCTACTTCCCCAACTCTTCTCCGGCCTCCACCGCTTCCCCATTCCCCCTGAATCCCACATTCTCCCTTTAAAACACCCAGTCACCTCTGCACAGATAGACGATGAAGTTGACTTATGGTAGACTCTCTTCCCTTTGTGCCTTTAAGCAGTGTCCAGGCATTGCTTATCTTGGACATCATGTCATTCAAGAATGACTTCCAAATCCCTATTCCTTCTCTGTCCTCCCGTTATTGTCATTTCCCTGGGTTTATATAACACAGACTTTATAGTAAGACCCATTACTCTGAACTTCAGAGAACTGCTGAAGCCTTTGATGTGTCAGTACCTTAGAAAAGCAACTGTCTACAGATCAGAGATGTAGTTTGAATTAGTTGTTTTTATAACTGATAGCATTGTGGTAATGAATAAACACACAACACATGTATAATGTAGTTCATTTTATAATTTAAAAATATTTCATAAAGCTCTCACTTCTCTCATCCCTGATTGATGGACTTACTTGTAGATGACAACATCTCATTGAAATAGGTCTCCTGATGTTTTTCCAGAGATGAGAGCACATCTCCTTTTCTGGAGAAGAAGAGAGATGAAGCATTTCCCCTTCTAATAGGCTTTGGGAAGTTGTAAAATTCAAGATATTAAAGCAGATAATTTATGAAATGCTTGCATAAATTCATTTATTCTATCAAAGTTCTTCAGCCAAAAGCCACCAAAAGCACATGAGTAGTACAACAAGTTGAACTTATTACTTAAGAGAGTAATAAGTAGCACTGAGTGAGAACACACTGTAGGGAAAATGGGGTATCCCCATAAGAAAGCACTGAAAAGAAGCACTTATACAATTTGGGTGAATTGGAGGAGGCCTACAGAGTTAGAGGTTTTCTCTAGACTGGATAATGTCTAAGGCTGAATATCTCAGTAAGTCTTACATATGGGGAGAGGAGACTAAAATAAAAATAAAGCTGTAAAGTCACTCATTTTAGGCAGGAGAAATGCCTGCTGTTTATGGGTGGCATACAGACCTTGTTTTGTCTGAGCTTAGACAGAATTATGAAGTTGCTTCATCTCATTTTCTCATGGTCTCCAAGTAACCTTGTTTGAAGTTGGTGTTCTGTGAGATTGTTTACATCTCATGGGAGAACATTACTTCCCCGTGAGTGCCAGCCCAACCTCTGAAGGTCAGGGGCTGCTCTCTTCTCCTTTCTCAATCCACTCAACATTGTTAAGTGCTTATTGTGTGCTGGGATATCATCACCAATTAGAAGTGGTTCCTGTCTGTAAGGAATTTACAACTTTGTGAGGGAAAAAAAGCAGGTAAGAAAAAGAAGATTGGCATGTATTCATCAAGTATAGATTGTGTGCCTGCTGTATGTCAGGCTGTGTTGGACATGGGATATGTTAACTTAAAAGAAGAGCAGAGATTGCTGCTCTCATAGACCCCTTATCCTTCAAGTAAGGGATTCTGAATAATAAACAAAATAAAGAAGTATATTATTAATTTTTTTCAAATGGAAAAGTAGATGGAGTTAGGTAAGGAGAAGTGTGAGAGGGAGAGGTAGACTGGATGTTGTCCTGGGTGAGAAGGTAGATCTGGTACAACAGACAGGCTGGGATGACTAGGAGAGGAAAATAGATGATCATTCAGGCATAATCTGCAGACATGTTTCCCATTTCTCTATGAAAGTATACAAACCAAGGAAAAATAATATCTGGGTTGTTTACTTATTTTATACTAGAAGTCATGTTGAATATCAGTATGGCTTTACAGAAAGATTACCTATTTTTTTATAGAAACGGAAAGTAGTTTTGATTATGTTCTCTCATCTATCTACATTTTATAAGATTTTGAAATTGCAAAGCAAATTTTTAAATTTTACATTGCAGAAAAGGAGGAAGATATCCATTGGTCCATATTTGCTTACTTACCGACTCTTACGTTGACCAAGTTTGTTGGTTACAGACTTTGGACTATGCAACTAATATGGACTCTTCCACTGTCACCAGACTTCTCTTGTTCTCTGTCAGCTTTGGAGCCCTGGACTTATTCACTTCTCCGAGACTCTCATTTCTGCCGGTGCTTTTAAAATAGTGACCTGCCGTATTTCCTTTGAGTTCATCTACTGTCTGTCTGTCAATAAACATTTTCTCCTATCAGGGCTTCTCTGGGGTGAAGAATGAGCCCAGTTTTATATTTTATATTTTTCTTAGGGATATAGTGGGTCATGACAGGGAACTCTGGGGAGATAGTTTTTCCATCTAAATGGAGTAGCAAAGAAGAGGTAACTGGACAGTCTTTCTCATGTCGGGAGGAGAAGCTGTGCTACCTGTTCACGGACATGTTATTAGCTCAATTCTTTTCTTCCCTGCTTGTCATTTTGGCTATTAAGGAGCTTTCTTAGGAATAACAACGACTCACTTTTTAAAATTAGTTGGTGTTTCTTATGTCTCTGAGAGATTGCCCATTTTTCCAATTTCATCACAAACAGATGTAGACCTGGAGAAATAGTACTGGATGAAGTCTATCTTCTGCTTTTCTAGTTTCAATGCTCTTTCCTTAAGAAACAGAATCCCAGCACAGGAAGGGACCTTAAAGGTCTTCTGGACTACCCTTCCCGGCTATACCCAAGACCCCAACTGATCATGAAATTCTGTGTGGAAATGTCCCCCATGGAAAGAAATTCATTTCCACACAAGGTAGCCTGTTTCATCTTGCCACAACGCTGACTGTGTGTGTGTGTGTGTGTGTGTCTTCTACTCACTTAGTATAGATCTAGCACTAGAGACCATGAGGAAAAATACATGGACTCTTTTGGGCAATAACCTTTCAAATAACTGAAGACTCTTCTAATGTGTTTATTTTTCTGCTTTCAATGTTCTCCCCTCCAGGGTATCATCAGTTCTTGCTTATATATTCTTACTGTATCAAACATGCTCCACTGCTCCACAAACTTGAGAAAACACAAATCCCTTAAAAGAAAACACAATATGTTATATATTGTTGACTTCAACTAGTTGTTATTTAAACCTATAGAAGTATAAATGGGGCATAAAGTTTATGTTTATGGTTCTTAACCATGAAACTTAAAATTTTAAAGTAAGCAAAAGGGATGCATCACTTACATATAACACCCAGTGCTCACTAACTTCTACTCCTGAAACAAATATTACACTATATATTAACTAACAGAAATTTAAATAAAAACTTCAATCAAACAAAATAAGCAAAAGTATAAAACTGATAAAATCGCAACCTTATATAACAGGACAGATTACATTTGTGTTTTTTTGAAACCAAATTGTTTTTAATGTGAAGATAATATGTCTATGATGCAAATTCCTTTGATTTCATCATGCACATATTTCTTGATGCTTTGTGCTAACCCAATTTTCCTACCACTTTTTCTGTATATACAATGAGGAATAAAAAATGTTGTTTCATAGAGTTATAATGATTTCATAAAATCAAGTATGTTAAGAACTGTTCTTGATGCAGATTAAAGTGGCTGTTCTTATTATTACTTATAATTTATATTGCTAGTGCTAAGTAAAACTAGTGTGTAACACCACTTAACAGATTTGAATGAAATACAGTAATACCTGGTTGATAAACGTCTTCCAAGTTCAGAGCCAGCTTCCAGTCCCCAGTACGGCTTTTGAAATTTGCTCTGAAAATTCCTGGTCATGACTCTTTCTAAATTAAACAGATTTGCCAGTTGCGTGCTAGAAAACAGGTTACCCCATGCAAGCAAAGCCAAGAGAGACTCGTAATAACATAGAAAGGATATTCTTTGCTGCATTTCACTCAGTCAGCCATGCTATTTCTATCAAAGGGCTGAACTGCTATGTTCAGAATCAAGAAAATATTATTGATCTAGCTTCATTACCTTGGTTGGCCTGAGATGGATTAAGTTTTGATTTTCTCTGTCTTTGGATGTAATAAATGGCAGCAACCTGAAGGTTAATGAACCGCTCACAGAGTTTTGGTGTAGTGAAACTTTACAAACACTGCTTTCTATCTATACCATAGCAAAGACTAGATTTATAGCTTTACTTTAGGTCCTGAAAATATATTACTTCCTACTGCCATTCACCAAAAAGACTTTAGTTACTCCGTAAGTCAAAGAACACAATGAAATGGGCAAAAGATGTTACTTTTAAAGATCTTATCAAAACAGAGGCCATCTCCTTAGATTCATTTGCCTTTTTGAATTATGATATTTTGAGCCATGAAGTTATATCAAACCTTATGCTCAGGTGTTTACTATGGGACGATGGAATATTTTGACTGAACACCATCCCTGAGCTGGCTCTTTGTGCCCAGATGCACCAGCAGAGACACCGTACTAGACAAGATTCAAATAATACAAAAATACTCAAAATTGTATTATCAGCTCAGTTAGAGTTGTTGTTTGCTTTCTTATTCAGAATATTTGTTTAAAGACACACTGAAGAACACACACACACACACACACACACAGCCTTCTGGTGTATAGCTAAAATGAAACTAAAAGACTTCGGTTGTTTTGAATCAAGTTCTTTCATAGTAATTTCCAGTAATTGTTTTTTTTAAATGTCTCTTTCAGATCAGAAGAGCTGTGGAAGACCTGTTTTGCCCTGGTGTATACTTTTAAAAGTTACATTGCTAGACTTTTAATTCAGGAATCTTTCAATTTACAATTTCCAAACTGGGGGATGTGAGCTACTTGAAGACTTTCCAGGTGATATGGACCAAGCAGTTTTTGAAGACTCCATTTCCAGATTCTTGACCTCGTTGTGTCCTTTTTTCCTAAAAATGATCTGTATAAGAATGCAAGGGGCAAGTCTTCATGCTTGTCCTCGGCTCCCTCTCCTTCGCAATCCCTGTGCCTTTACCGTATCAAAGAGAGGCAGACCTCTCCACTGCCTGAGATCTTAGTCTGATGCTTCTCTGGGGTTTTAAAACTTCTGTGCCAATTCAAGATGGTAGAGTCTAGAGTCATCCCTCAATAAAGGCACAACAAAGCCATGGAGATGGTCCATACAGGTAAAGCAGGGCATCAGAATGAGGGTACTTTGACTTGAAAAATACTCCAGACTCAGTCACATCATAGAAAATGGGCCTGCCACAAAGATGATACTTTGACACTTTTTTTTTCTCACTTCACCTTTTCCATTCCTGGAGCATTGTCAAGGAATGCATCACTACGGAGAGAGATTTCTAAAAGAATGAAGTAGAGAATCTGCTAAGTATAAAATAGAAAACGACCAGAAAAATACTGTAGGTCACCACACCTGAATTTAGTTCATTCAGGGAGAAAACTCTTGGCAGAGCTCTGTGCCTCCGTTATCTGCCCATTCATCCATCCATCTATCCTAAAATATTAGAACTGCAAAAACTATTAAAAGGTTGGTATGCACATCCCTCTGCCTGTTCCCCATGCTTGGTCATGAGTAGATGCTGGTGAATCACTTCATTCATCCCTGTCTCTGTCTGAGACTCAGTGCATATTTTGCAGGATTTCAAAGAAGAGAGAGGAAACAGTTTCATATGTTTTTTCTAAAGATCACTCCTATAAGGAAAATATATTCATTTTCTATGCTGCATAACAAATTACTCCAAATTTAGTCACTTAAAACAACAGCGATTTCTTATCTCATAGTGTGTGGGGGTCAGGAGTCTGGGTATAGCTTAACTGAGTGTTCTGCTCAGGGTCTCACAAGGCTGATGTGAAGGTGTTGGCAGGGGCTGGTACACTCATCTGAGGTTCAGAGTCCTCTTCCCAGCTCACTGGTTGTTGGAAAAATTTCTCTCCTTACTATTGTATGACCGAGATCCCATTTTCCTGCTAGCTGTTATCAAGGACCGATCTCAGCTCCTGGAGGCCACCCATGGTTCCCTGTTGTGTGTGGCCTCATAGGTAGATCACAATGTGGCCATTTGTTTTCTTCCGTCCAGTCCAGCAGGAGCACGGCCACTGCTGCTTTCTTTTTCTGTAAGGGCCTACCTGATTAGATGAGGCCCACCCACAATGATCTGTCTTTTGTTGAACTCCAAGTCAACTGATTTTCAACCCAATCCTGGGGACATACCTGCTCATTCTGCAGTTAATGCCCACAACCAAGGAAAGAGATTATATAAGATGTATATGCCATGGGGTGGGAATCTTGGGGACCAGGACAGAATTCTGCCTACCACAGTAGATTCCTTGGCTCTTGATCATTTAAATTCCTCCCCAATGCAAAATAAATCCGTTCCTCCAAAGGTTCCGAAGAGTCTCATCCAATTGCAGTATCCATTCAGAGCCCCAAATCTCATCTACATTTTAGCAGCTCATATACAAAATGCAAACCAGTGCCAGGTGGGGAACAAGGCTGCTAGGTGTAATCCATTGAGCACAGTGCCTGGGGCACAAGTTTTCTCCATCTGTGCGTATATGAAAAGACATAAATTATTTGCTCCCAACATGCCCAGTGGGATAGCCACAGAATAATAGTTGCAGATATTGTGGTTCCAAAAATGAGAAAATGGAGGATACAACCCTACATACCCATTAAAGGCAGTCCTGAAATCCAGGTGAGCAAGTGAGAATTCCCTGATCAGATTTCAAGGCCCAGGAATAATTTTCCCTGGTTCCCAGATCCACTGTCTAGGCTCTTGGTTCTCTCCTCTGACTCTTTCCTTTTTCATGAAGGAGTTGAGGAATTTTAGTAGCCAAGTGGCCAGCTTCCTGCAGAGAATTTTGGGAGTCCAACTGTCTTTTTTTTTTTTTAATTTCCTATTCTTTTTTCCTTTTTAGCCCAAGGTGGCCCTGTTTCTGCTGAAATAATTTCCTTCAGCTTGTGAGTCTTTAGCGAAGTTTACTGATTTCGCTCCATTTGATAAAAGCTACTTTTACAAGTGTTTTCAAGGTAATCATTTAACTCTCTTGGGCAGCAGGTAAGTTGTCTGAAGGACAACAGCCTGAAGCTTCCCAGAGGCCTTTTCACTTGGCCAAGGCACACTTTTACTCTCTTGAAAGGGCCTTCGTATGGCTGAGAATGTTCACTTTTTCATCTTTCTGAGCTTTATTTGTTCATCAGTTGATGGGCTTCAGGTTGTTTCTAGTTTGGGGCTATTATGAATAAAGCTTCTATAAACTCTTGTTTACAAGACTCTGTGTGGGCATGTGTTTTCATTTCTCTTGGGAGTGCAATTGTTGGGTAATAGGGGAAAAAAGATTACAGGAAGCTGTAAAACTTTTTCCAAAGTGGTTGTACCACTCCAACCAGCAATACATGCAATTTCCGATTGCTCAGTATTTTAAACTTGAGCCATTTTAGTGGGTGTGCAATAATATCTCTCTGTGATTTTAATCTGAATTTCTCCAGAAACAACATATTTGGGAATTTTTTGTATGCTTATTTGCTACTGATTATAAATTCCCTTGTGAAGTGTCTATTCAGGTTGATTTGCCCATGTTTTTAATAGACTTTTTTTTACTAAAGAATTCGAGGGATTTTTAAAAAATATATTTTCTGTAAACAAGCTATGTTTTCAGGTATAGGTGTGGCAAATAGTTTCTCCCAGTCTGTAGATTTTCTCCATTTATTTTTTAAGTGTTTTTGATGAGAAGTTTTTTATTTTGATGAAATATAATTAATCAAAAATTGTTTATAGTGAGTAATTTCTGAATCCTGTCTAATAAATATTTGTCTAGTCCCCAGGTCATGAAGATATTCTTTTAAGATTCTTCTAGAAGTGTGAGTTTTATCTAGAAGTTTTTACTGTTAGGTCTCTAATCCACCTTAGATTAATTTTTGCATGCAGTGTGAGATGTGCATCAGGTATATTTTACTCCATGTGGATACCCAATTGTTCCATCACCATTTGTTAAAGGACTTTCTGTTCCATGCGTCCTGAGGCTATTAATGGTAGTGCGCTCAGTTAGGAATGCCTCCGGCACTAACCAAGGCACCCATCACTCACAGGAAGTACCACAGACACTTCTACAGCAGCCACTATTTATGGCTGGGCCAGCTCTTACCATTTTTATTATGATCAAAGGACACACTTTAGCAAGAAATCATTACGAAATTTTGAGGAAGAAAATGAATGACTCACAAGTCCTGGAGGGTAGAGGGCATACCCAAGAGACCACATAGAAAAGCCTGGGTAGAGAGAGAACAAGAGTATGAACCTGGGTTTCTGCCTTTATTAGGGTGCAAAGGTGGGGTATCTAGGGTTTTGTGGCTCATTCTTTATTGTTTAAGGCATAAGAGTGGGAGTTAGTAGGAAAGGAGAAGTGGGATCATGCATGTAGTCAATGATCTAGGTCACCTAGGGCTTTCAGAAATAAGGACCTTCATGGGAGAAGTAATCTGGTTCCTTGTCTGGTTGTTTTGCCACTAGCTGTGCCTTAACGTTGGCAGTATATTTATTCAAGATGGAAGTCTTTTGAAATGGATGCCTTGGCAATCAAAAGCTCAATGTCAGGTACTTACATCACACTTACATTTTCTCATATAATTGCTTTGGTGTCTCAGCTGAAAACCAATTAATTGACTGTATAAGTTTGGGTCTCTATCTGGACTCTCTGTTCTGTTCCATTATCTATTTGTCTATATTTATGCCAATGACAAACTATCTTGTCTCTTATGCCTCCATAAAATTGTTAAAGTAAGAAAGGATATTTCTCTAACTTCATTTTTTTCAAGATTGTTTTGACCCCTATAGGTCCTTTGAATTTCCATGTACATCTTAGAATCTACCTGTCAATGTCTATAAAAATGCAATTTTTATAGGTATTCATGGGATCTATAAATCAATTTGGAGTAGACATTGTGACAGTGTCTTCTGATCCATGAACATAGTATATTTTCCCCTTCATTTATGCTTTCCTTAATTTTTCTCAGCAGTGCTTTGTCGTTTTCAGTATGCAGTTGTTGCATATATTTTGTTAAACTCATTCCTAAGTATTTTATTTTTTATACTAATGTAAGCAAAAAGCTTTTAAACATTTAATTTCTTTTTCTTTAAATTGTTTTCAAATGCTTATTTATTTTCGAGAGAGAGACACACAGAGTGTGAACAGGGAAGGGACAGAGAGTAAGAGGGAGACAGAATCTGAAGCAGGCTCCAAGCTCTGAATTGTCAGGACAGCTCGAACCCACAGACTGCTGAAATCATGATCTGAGCTGAAGTTGGATGGCTTAACTGACTGAGCCACCCAGGTGCCCCTAATTTCTGATGGTATAATTTATTTTTGTTTATTGGCCATGTGTTCTATAACGTTGACAGATTCACTTAATAGGTATAGTCACTGCAATAATATTTCATAAGTTTATTTTTCCTAAACTGGCATTTATTTATTTCTTTTGATTTTTTTTTACTTTTTTATGTTTTTCTGTGATACTTCCTTTTTAAAAAATAGTTTATTGTGAAATTGGTTTCCATATAACATCCAGTGCTCTTCCCCTCAAAGTGCCTTCTTCCATTACCACCACCCTTGTCCCCCACTTCAGCCCTTGGTTCGTTTTCAGTATTCAAAAGTCTCTGATGATTTGTGTCCCTCTCTCTCCCCAACTCTCTTTCCCCCTTCCCCTCCCCATGGTCCTCTGTTGGGTTTCTCCTGTTAGACCTGTGAGTACAAACATACAGTATCTGTCCTTCTCTGCCTGACTTACTTTGCTTAGCATGACACCCTTGAGGTCCATCCACGTTGCTACAAATGGCCAGATTTCATTCTTTCTCATTGCCATGTGTACTCCATTGTGTATATATACCACATCTTCTTGATCCATTCATCATACGTTTTTTAAAAAATAGATTTTATCTTTTAGAGCAGTTTTATATCCACAGCAAAATTGAGCTGAAGGTATAAAGATTTCCCATATGCCACCTACCTCAACACAGGCATAGTCTCCCCTGTTATTAATATCCCACACCAGAGCGGTCCATTGTTACAACTGATGAGCCTACACTGATGTTCTCTATTCTCCATTCTCGCTAGCGCTTGGTATTTCTTGTCTTTTTGATGATAACCATTTTAACACATGTGATGTGATATGTCACTGTGCTTTACATTTGTATTTCCTTGATGGCTAGTGATGCTGAGCATCTTTTTTATGCACTATTTGCATGTCTTCTTTGGAAAAAATGTCTATTCAATTCTTCTTCCCATTTTTAATTGGATTATTATTATTTTTTTTCTATTGACATATATGAGTTTCTTATGTATTTTGGATATTTAGTGCTTATCAAATATGTCATTTGCATGTATTTTCTTCCATCCACAGAATGCCTTTTCATCTCGTTGATTGTTTCTTTTGCTGAGCAGAAGCTTTTCATTTGATATAGGCCCACTTGTTTACTGTTGATTCTGTTGCTTGAGCTTTCAGTCTCATGTACAAAAAATTATTACAAAGACTAATGTCAAGGAGTTTCCCCCTATATTTTCTTCTAGGAGAATTATGATTCCAAGTGTTCTATTAAATTTTTTATTACATATTGAGTTAATGTTTGTGTATGTTGTAAGATAGGGACAGAGTTTCATTCTTTTGCATGTGGATATCTAGTTTTATGAACACTATTTATTAAAGAGACTATCTTTTTCCCATTGAGTATTCTCAGCTCCTTTGTCTGACAGTGGTTGATAGTATATTCCTGTGTTTATCTGGGCTGTTGATTCTGTTCTATTTGTTCATATGTCTGTTTTTATGTCAGTATCATACTGTTTTAATACTCTAGCTTTGCAATATAGTTTGAAATCAGGATATATAATGCCTTCTGCTTCATTTCTTATCCAAGATTACTTTAGTTACACAGGATCTTTTATATTTCCCTCTGAATTTGGGATTGATTTATTTTATCTCAGGGAAAAATGCAACTGAAATATTCTTTTAAGTTTATTTATTTATTTTGAGAGAGAGCATGAGTGGGGGAGGGGCAGAGAGAGAGGGAGAGAGAGAATCCGAAGCAGGTTCTGGGCTGACAGTGTAAGGCTTGAACTCATGAACTGTGAGATCATGACCTGAGCCAAAATCAAAAGTCAGATGCTTAACCACAGCTGCCTTGCAATAGAAATATTTATAGGAAGTATCCTTTACTGTAAAGATCACTTTCAATATTATGGGCACTTTAAGAACATTCTTCCAGTCCATGAACACAAGATATCTTCTATTTATTTGTATCTTCTTCAATTTCTTTTGTCAACGTCTTATCATTTTCAGTGCACAGATCTTTTTCCTCCTTGATTAAATTTATTCCTAAAAATTATTCCATATTATAAGTGAGATGGTTTCTCTTTATAACTCTTTCAGATAATTCATTATTTAAGTATAGAAATGCAACTGATTTTTGTATGTTGATTTTGTATCCTGCGACCTTGCCGAATTTGGTTATTAGTTCTAACTGGTTTTTGGTGGAGTCTTTAGGGTTTTCCGTATATAATATTGTCTCATCTGCAGCAGAGACATTTTTACTTCTTTCTTTCTGAGCTGGGTGAATTTCATTTATTTCTCTTGCTTGCGTAGAACTTTCAGTACTAGGTTGACTAGGAGTGGTGAGAGTGGACATACTTGTTTTGTTCCTCATCTCAAAGGAAAAGCTTTCATCATTGCGTATAACATTAGCTGTGGATCTGTCATATATGGCTTTCACTATGTTGAGGCACATTCCCTCTGGATTCAATTCGTTGAGTGTCTACCATGATGTTGAATTTTAGCAGATGCTTTTTTTCTGCACCTCTGGAGGTCATCATATAGTTTGTATCTTTCATTCTAAAATGTGATGTGTCACATGTGTTGCATTGTATATTTTGAGCCAATCTTGCATCCTATGAATGAATCCCATGATCGTTTTGGTGTGCTGTGGAATTGGTTTGCTGGTATTTAGCTGAGAATTTCCACATCTATATTCACCAGGGATATTGGACAGTAGTTTTCTCTTCTTACAGTGTTCTTATCTGGCTTCTGTATCAGGGTAGTGCTTGCCTTATAAAACGAATTTAACAGTATTTCCTTCTCTCAATTTTTGGAAGAGTTTGAGAAAGATTGAAATTAATTATTCTTTAAACATTTGGTAGATTTTATCTGTGAAACCATCTGATCCCTGGCTAGACTTTTCTTTGTTGGGAGATTTTCAATTACTGATTCAGTCTCCTTACTAGTAACTGGTCTGCTCAGATTATCTACTTCTTCAGGATTCAGTCTTGGAAGGTTGTATCTTTCTAGGAATGTATCCATTTCTTCTAGGTTATCCAATTTGTTGGCATAGAAGTGTTCATGGTTGTCTCCTAATTTAAATTCTAAAATCAGGAATCTTTTTATCTTCTTTTTCTCTACTCTGTATAATTTACCTCAGATTAATTAATATTTTTGAAACCTAATAGTCCTGACAAGTTTGAATGAATAAAGGAGAGTTTTTAATAAAGATGACATGATTATGACTTTTGAAGTGTGCTATATCCTTACATAATGCATTGTATTTTCCCAGAACTTTTTTAGACGTGGGAGTCTAATTTATAGCAGAAGCAAAAAGCCTGATCTCTACCCATTGTTCCATTCTGAACTTCATTATCAAGCATTCTGTCTTGTCCTATAAGTAATCCTTGGCAACATTCTTTGTTTTGGATCAACGTTTCTTTTATCTCGCACCCCAACCACTAACGTGCTTATCCTCGTGGGATCTCTTAGTCTGTGCTGGTCTGCAGCCTGCCCCTGTTCCACTCAGTTGCTCAGGTCCCCTCCACCCCCATCAACTGACTTTCCACCTGGTGCAGCTAATTGATGAGAGGCTGGAGGATTAGGGAGGGGACAAGACAGGTCATTGCTTTTCTACCCTAGTCTTCAGTGGCATGTCTGGCGGTGCCTACTTGAGACTCCAGTCCCTACCAGACAGACCTGAGGTGATTCCAGTTTCCATTAGGTGGTGCCACCCCAGGTCCCAAGTGGCACTGCTTCTTCGTTTCGTCCTCAGCCTTAGGGCAGTAGTAGCTTTCTACTGTTGCTAATCTCCGGGTGGTCTGCTGCCTCCATTGGCTTCTCAGCATTCTGACCGCGGGTGTAACCACTTCCCTGCAGGAAATTCCCTTTGTGGTCAATATTTGAGGAACTTTTTGTTCTTCTGGTTAAAAACTAATGGATACAATCACTTACAGAACGCCTTATTCTCTGATTGTCTATAACAGCATCTATTTTCACAATCATGACTCTCAGTGGGCCAGTGACCAGTACAAAAATTCAAGGCTCTGTTGTAGTTCTTACAGAAAATAAAATGGAACTCCATAAGCACAGTTTTATCCATAATAAAAGCTGCTTACTAGTAATTAAGTAAATGGATTATTAAAGGTCATGAACATTATATATATACATATATAAAATGTCATATATTTAATTTAATAACAATGCTGAAAAATATTTCTAAATATTATAACTATTAATTCATAATGGCTTGCTTATATATATTGACTTATCAATATAATTATTTATGACATGGGTCATATCCTCATGACTAGCTTGTGAACCTCAAACCTAACCATGTATTAAGTTTTAAATTAAAAAACTAAAGGAGCCTGGGTGGCTCAGTTGGTTAAGCATCTGGCTCTTGTTTTTGGGTCGGGTCACAGTCTCACAGTTCGTGGCTTTGTGGGTTCACGCAGTACATTGGGCTCTGTGTTGACAAGGTGGAGTCTGCTTGGAATTCTCTCTCCCTCTCTCTCTGCCCCTCCACCTTCTCAAAATAAATAAATAAACTTTAAATTAAAAAGCTAAATTTTGCGTACCTGGGAGGCTTAGTTGGTTAAGCGTCCAACTTCAGCTCAGGTCATGATCTCACGGTTTGTGACGTGAGTTCGAGCCCTGAGCCAGGCTCTCTGCTGGCAGCTGGGAGCTTGGAGTCTGCTTCCAGTTCTGTGTCTCCTTCCTCTCTGCCCCTCCCCTGCTCTCTCTCTCTCTCTGTCTTTCTCTCTCTCTCAAAAATAAATAAACATTAAAAAAAATTTTAAGTTAAATTTAAAATGTTACCGCTTTTGAATATAGGTTCCTGGAAATCTATCTAGACTCATTGGAGTCTCCCTGGAGAAGGGGACCAGGAATTCATGCTTTTAACAACCTTCCCTCTTGGTTGCTAGCTTCTCATTTGCATTACGGGTGTTTGGGAAGACAGAATGTCAAGTAGAAGACTGAGCACAAATAATGTCATTTTTAAACATCCCAGGTGACTGACTATTTGATCCTTGCTCTTTGCCCCTGAGAAACTTACAGGGACTGGAAATAAACATTGGCCCCGGTTTTCAGAGACCCAAATCCACTTAAGACATTGATGGCGCAAAAAGAGGGGGCGCCTCCCGTTATCTTCCCGAAGCTACTATCTTCTGAGGTTGACTGCAAAAACACTTAGTCATTCTGAGGTGTGACTATTTCTGTCTGATGGACAGGAAAGGGGGAAGTTTTACCCACATTAATAAAGAAGTTCTGGAAAGACCTTATATTTCCAGAAAATAAGTCAGTCTAGTAACACCATAGTCCTCTTTGTGCTTGTTTTGAACTACCTGCCGCTTGAATTCAGTCTGGGTGAGAAACAAGGGTCACAACACAAGGGTTTCTGATAGGAATCCATTTTCAGAGTTCCCGTAAGCTCCTCCTGGGGTTCCTCACATGTGCTCACCGTGGGAGAAAGTGCAAGCTGGTCCTCATTGGCCCCCCTCCCCACATGCCTTGGTGTCAGTTGGGTCCCTGCTGCAGAACATGTCTACATTTCCCGGTCTTACTTTCAGCTGGGTGCAGCTGTGCGAGTTAGCTCTGGCCAGAGGCTACGTATGGAAGTGATTTCCATAACGTCTGAGTTCATTAGGGGAAGGTCCGTGCTTCCAACCCACTTTCTCCTTTCCTCTTTTAAGGTCTGGAATGCGAGTGTCCTGGCGAGGTTGGCAAGGACTAGAGGGAAAGAGAAACTGGGAATGAGGGCCGGGGACGTGGGGGTCTTCACAGAGGACAGTCACTGTAGCAGCGAGGCGTTTGCAAGAAAAAAGGCAAACATCTTTCACTGATGAGCCAATATTATTAGACCTTTCCTTTCCTTGCTTTTGCATCTTTGAAACAAATGACACTGTGCTTTGGGTGGGCCCTGATGGTCAGAGAAAATGTTGTCCTTAAATTTTGTTGAAGATAATTGGGGGAAAAAAGGTGGGGAGAGGAGTTCTTTCCATTGGCTCTCTGGGCACAGAGGGGGAAGGCTCCCAATGCTTCTAAGACTCGATAGCTTTGCCGCTGGTGTTCACATCCCTGATGCTTCAGGGCTGTGGTGTCTGCCGTATCCCAGGATGAAAAATCGACCCTTCCTGTCGAAAAGAAACCCAACTGAAAGCTCTTCTCCACAACTTAAAAGACAGAGCAGGCTAGATGTTTAGTTAATGCACGAGTAACAGATTGCAGGGGCGTATGCATAAATAGTCTAATTTCTGGGATTTTCATGAAATAACCGATGTTACAACGATCACTCTGGGAATTGTGTGCAAATCAGAGGACATTCGGGGAGGAGTGCCCAGTCTGTGAATATCTTGTATCTCGTGTAAACCCCCCAAAAATAGTGAAAATCTGATCAACACAGAATGTTGTTCAGATTTAACCTTTACGGCATCTTAGGAGCCCAGGAAATATCTGAATGTAAATACTTTAAGAAAAAAGTTATCTATGTAATTGATTTCTATCCATTAACCCCTGCTTAATTCTTAAAAAACTCAGGATGACAGGGCAGACACTACCGTTTATTAGATATACTGATCCTCTTTTTGTTACTTCACATTACATGGACAACCCAGCTTTGAATTGCATGAGCTTACTTATACATGAATTTTTTCCAGGAAATACATTGGAAAAATTTTTCGAGACTTGTGACAATTTGAAAAACCTTGGAGATAAATCATGTAGCCTCACATTACCAGAAAAAATGAAAAAGTTGGCCGTTATTGTAAGAATAGAATTTATAACACATATGACATAAAATATGTTACTCAAAAACAGAATCAGACCTATAAATACAGAGGAGAACAAACTAGCGGTTCCCAGAGGGAGGGGTGGGGGTGATGGGCGACATGAGGAAAGGGGAGTGGAAGATATCGGCTTCCAGTTATGGAATGAGTAAGTCATGGGAATAGAAAGCACTGCAGAAGGATAGTCAAGGATATTGTAACAACATCTGGGGACGGATGGAAGCCACACTCCTGTTGAGCCGCAGCGCGTGTAGCAAAAACGTACAGACTTGTTGAGTTACTATGTTGTGCGCCTGAAACTAATGTAACAGTGTGTCAGTGATACTAAAAAAAAAAAAAACTTGGAAAAAAAGTATGTGTTACATGACTGTTTATATAAAGGGTCAACAGGAGGCTATTAGTAGTTATGTTTTACTGGGGTTAAAGTTATCTTTGGCTTTTTGGCTGCATGAGGGGTCAGCACCCCTAACCCCCACGTTGTTCAAGGGTTTAACTGTGTATCCTGAACACTTTTTAAGTCTTTTGAAATTCCAGAAGCCTCGCCTTCTGACTGTTGTAGGCTATGCCATTGAAAGGCCAGGCACCACTTGTTCAATTCCTCCCCCATCATTGAGTGTTTGATATTTTGGTCTTCATTACTACTGATAACAGTGCGATAGATAGAGACTGGGACAGAATATTGCCATCATCTGGCTTGCTCGTGCAGGTTTGAAATGCAACAGTGGTGGGGATGGGAGCAAAGGATACAGAGGGAACACCGTCCAGAGCTGAGGGCAGCCGCCATGACTGCAGCGGGAACTGAGCACCAGTACTTTCTCCCTCAAGTTTTATTAGCTTATCTGCTTTTTATTTGCAAGAGAATTAGAAACCCAGAAGCCCCTCTGATGTTGCCCTTGCTGAGCTCTTGGCAGGAACTCTAACGACCAACAGCTGTAATTTATGGGGCTAGGGATGGCTGTGGATGGTTTACATACATTAGAGTCATACTTACAGTCTGTGGGATGCTGATAATTATTCCTATTTTACGGAGAAGAGAACAGAGGCTCAGAGAGAGTAAGTCACTGCCTGATGTCACAGCTAATAAGTCATGCTGGCATCCGTCTGGAGTCTGAGCTGAGCCCCTGCCCTTGGCCTCCGTGCCAGACTGCTGGTGCTGCTGCTGGTTCTGGGTGGGGGGCTCCCAGGTC
This sequence comes from Helogale parvula, assembly GCA_004023845.1. Lineage (NCBI taxonomy): Eukaryota > Metazoa > Chordata > Mammalia > Carnivora > Herpestidae > Helogale > Helogale parvula. The sequence continues at coordinate 65,926 of PJEM01004902.1, forward strand.
AGGTTACTGGTAGGCTGAGTTCGAGAGGACCTCCAGCCTCCCGGAGAGCCAACCGGAGCAACAAGCCTGTGTTGGGGGATTTATGACAGGTGGCACTAGCTATGACAACACTAGTTCAGAGACCAAGCTTGGTGGCTGGCCCGATTTCTGGTTCTTCAGTGTGTCTCAAATCCAGTTGCATATTAGAGTCACTGATGGAGCTTAAAAAAAATCCCACTGGGTGGTCTACACAGAGGGATCCTAGTTTAATTGGTTTCAATGGGACTCAAACATCATTACCATGTACAGACTCTTCAGGTGACTCCAAGGTTGAGGACCATGCTCTAGGATCATCTGAGGCTTGGAACTTTGATGGTAGATAAAGGCACCAATGTGTCCTGTATAAAACCCTTGAAATTATGTAAATTAATTTTTCAACCTTAACAAGAGTCTTGGAAGGGACAGCAGTTGCTAAAGATGTGATATACAGAGAAACTCTAACATTTACTTACGTGATCTGGGGCACCTGGGTGGCTTAACTGGGTAAGCATACGACTTCAGTTCAGGTCATGATGTCACGGTTCATGGATTAGAGTTCCAAGTCGGTCACTGTGCTGACCTGCTTGGGATTCTGTGTCTCTCTCTCTCTGCCCCTCTCCTGCTCCTGCTCTGTCTCTCTCTGTCTTGCAAAAATGAATAAACATTAAAAAATTATTAAAAAGAATTTACTTACCTGCTCTGAAGTCCAAAGAACATGAATCCAGCACTCAGCTGCACAGCAGTGTTGGAAGTAGAAGTGGAGAAACGCCTCCTGGATTTCTTGTTTCAGCCTAGAATCCATTTTAGCAAGGAAGACGATGGTCTGCCCAATTTGAAATCTTGTAAGTCATGAAATCACTGCCACCTAGTGTTACTCATTTTCTCTCTTTTCTTTTCCTTCCATGCCTTCTTTACCTCCATTCCTTTCCCTCTCTTTCCTTATTCTCTTGCTTCCTTCTCTCCCTCTCTCCTTCCTTCCTCCCGCTTTTCCTTCCTACCTTCCTTCCTTCCTTCCTTCCTTCCTTCCTTCCCTGAAAGTGGACTGATGTTTTACCAAACCTAGGAGAGTTAGCTCTGGCTCAGGGAGAGAACACACAGACTTACCTTCTCAGATCTGCTGTCAGGGCTCCCGCTGGTGAGAATGACATCTTTCCTAAGTACGAATGGACATTACAATCTATCATCCTTTCCTCTTGCAAGGGCTCCCTTCTGGTTTGAAATCAGGTAGGGTATAAGGACTTTCCATTTATTTTATGTCATCCATTAGTTTTTGGAGAAAAAAAATGGGGGTTAGCACATATTTCCAGAATTTGCCTGATTTTGTTTAATGTTGGCTTTTCCTTTGCCTGCTGTTAACCCAGGCAGAACCACCTTGCAGGGAGACATTTACATAAAAGGTACACCGTTCTGGACAGTTATAAACTTCAGGCTAATGGGCAATGGGGAAGGGGCTATTACTCGAGGGTTTAGACTTCCTCCGTTCTTGCTTCATTCACCACATCGGGGCTGCCATCTGGTCCTGTCAGCCCCACGTCTAAGGAATGTCCCTAATCTGTCACTTCTCTCGGTCTCAGCCATTATCTTTTGTGTGGCCAACAGAAATAATCACTTTCCTGTTTTCTTTGCATCTACTCACGTGTCTCAACAGACTCTTCCTTACGCAACAGCCAGAAATGGCAACAGTCACATTACTTCTGTACTAAAACCCGCCAGTGTCTTCCCTTATCATGACTGAGTGGGCTTCATGTGATCCGATCCCAGGTCACACTCTGATCTCATCTCCTGCCACCAAGCTGCACTGGCCTCCTCAGGGCCTTTGCACTTGCTGTCTCCTCTGCCTGGAATACTCTTCCCCTGAATCACACAGCTGCTCTCACACACGGAGACCCTCCGGGGAGGTTTGGTTACCCAAACCCCTCCCTTTTTTATTCTTTAATTTAAAAAATTTTTTTTTTATTTTTGAGAGACAGAGAGAAAGAGCGCGAGCAGGGGAGGGGCAGAGAGAGAGGGAGACACAGGATCTGAAGCAGGCTCCAGGCTCCGAGCTGTCAGCATAGAGCCCGACGCGGGGCTCAAACTCAACAAACTGTGAGATCATGACCTGAGCTGAAGCCGGACACTCAACCGACTGAGCCCCCCAGGTGCCCCGCAAACCCTTCCCTTTTATGTTACCCTCTCTTATTTTCTTCAAAGTACTCATCATTATCCAAAATTCAAATGTAAAACTGATTGACCTGTATTCACTAAATCTGGCAAAGGGTCAGACCTAGACTCTGAGGAACCAGGATGGAGGGCCACCTATTTAGCCACTTCCCTTCCCCTTCACAACTATTGTTTCCATGCCAAGTGGGACATGGCTGAGAACCAACCGTGGATTTCTCTAAAAGCTGGCAGCTGCCTGAGGCTGTACCCAGGAAATAGGCCACTGGACTTCAATGGCCCCAGATTCCTTTTCTTCCATTGCTTTTACAGCCAACTCCCAACTGCCTGACTCCTCCCTTTGAACTTGACATTGAGGGGTCAAGGGAGAACGGAAATCCAGACTCTAGTATCTGACCTCCTCTCCCTCTCCAGGGAACAAGTGAAAAACTTTTTTCTACATCTCTGTGAATATCATATCCTGAAGTCCCCTTACTTTTGATTTACAACCTACTGGACATTTAAACACACCAGATCTTGTTCTTAACATAGCAGGTAAAACTGAGTAATTTAGACAGCCATTTCACTTTCCAAAAAGCTCGGCTTTGTAGGTGATTATCAGGGTGTAGACTCAAAATCCCCGAGTATCTTCTTTGCTTTTCTGGTGTAGCATTCCTAATCATCCCTTAGGTAAACCTATGCCTGGGGCAGAATAGGGGAATGGGTCATGTGGAAAGAAATGCAAAAGGCTGAAGCAACTTTATGTTTTAAAAATATTTTTTAATTTATTTTTGAAAGACAAAGAGAGACAGCGTGAGCAGGGGAGGGTCAGAGAGAGAGGGAGACACAGAATCTGAAGACAAGCTCCAGGCTCTGAGCTGTCAGCACAGAGCCCGACGAGGGGCTTGAACCCATGAATCATGAGATCGTGACCTGAGCCAAAGCCGGATGCTCAAAAGACTGAGTTACCCAGGCGCCCCTATGTTTAAAAAATATTAACCCAACATGTTATATGCATACATCTCAAAAATACATGGAAATATTTATAAAAACTGGGACTTCTGGACTCCATATCCAGATTTTTCACTTCTATCTTCTATTTTTTTCTCTCGTATTGTTTGCCACTATTAGCTTCTGGAACAGTTGAAGGATAAAGTTAAGGAAGAACCTAAGAGTAATTAAGATAAAGGTATAGAAAATAGGATGGAAGTACAGAAAATATTAGAAGAAATGGTCTACCAGATCCAGCATCCAAATAATGGTGCTTTCCTAAAAAGAGAGGGAAAAAATTGAGGAGGAAATTTTCAAGCAACATTAGAAGATTTTTTAGAATTCTAGGACATGAGACTCTAGACTGAATGGTCCCTAGAGTACCAAGCATATAGGATGGAAATAAAGCAAAACAAAAAAGTACAATCAGGCACATCGCATGAATTGCAAAGACAAGATACTGAAAGTTTCTGGAGGGAACAAAGTCTGTATGAAGAGTCAGAAATCAGCCTTGAGATTCCTCAACACCAGGAGATGCTAGAAATAATGGAGAGATGTCTCCAACAGTGGAAAAGCACAATTATGTACATCTAAAATACATCTTGCCAAGTCAGAATATTTATTTGTTTCTCATATACGAGCCATCCCCTCAAATGATCCCCAAATAAGTCTCCAGAAAATCCCAAAAAATTCCCAAAGGACTGACATCATATCTCCGTTTACTAAAATCAGAATATAATAATAATAGTCCTACTAATAAAACTGAAAGAGAAGCCAATGGCAAATAGGATAAAAACGTCCCATATATTTCTGCTTCTGACCATGAAGGACTAACAGGGAACTGTTTAACTTGATGGATTCTCTACTGCAGGTAAAACACATTCTTGGGGCGCCTGGGTGGCTTGGTTGTTAAGTGTCCCACTCTTGATTTTGCTCAGGTCAGGATCTCATGGTTTGTGGCTAGAGCCCTGCATCGAGCTCTGTGCTCACAGTGTGGAGCCTGCTTGGGAGTCTCTCTCTCTCCCTCTCTCTCTCTGTCCTTTCCCCACTCTCTCACTCTCTCAAAAATAAATAAACATTTAAAAAGTACATTCTTATGTGGGATCAATTAGAGTTTCTCTCTAATTGCTGTTTTGTTTTTTTCATTTATATCTGCATTCAGATATTTCCTTTGTATCATTAATTTGAATTTCAGTGATGCCTATTCTGTTCCTTGCTTTTTCTAATTAATCACTTCCAAAGAGATGTGGTTTTGGTTGACAATTGATTTCTTGTGTTTCCAATCTCCCTCTCCTGTTGTTTTATAACTTACCTTTAGGATATTATTTTATTGAATCAATGCTATGCTACGTTATTCATAGCAGAAATCAACTATGGAGAATTAAGTTATAATTTCTTCTGGGCTAATCCCTTTATTTATCCTTGATTATGTTATATGTGCATGTGTGTATTTTAACTGGGTTACAGTTGTACATTTGTATTAGTATATTAGTATATAAGACACGGTTTTTCTTTTTACCTTATTTATAATTAGAGGGGCTGCTGCAGATGCCTTATTTTCAACTATAATGGATGAATGACTCTTTGACTCTCTTCCCACTTTATCTGACACCAGATTTTTATTCCTTTCCACAAGTACAATTTAAGGATATTTTGTGTTCTACCTACTTTTATATAGTCTAAAAGCACGGATTTGGGAGAAAGAAAACTCACAGATTAGCCCACGGACATCAGCAGTAGCTGCGCACTGGTGGTAACAAGCGTGGACACACTGTGTGCCACTCCCCCAAATCCTGTTCAACTCAAAGGGGACCAGGTGCGCTGGGAGATGAAGTGGGTTGCATTACTGTGGGGGTTGTCCTGAGTTTAGAAAGTCAAAGCTTTTGCTTTGCGTAGGCATGTCCGCCCTTTGCTCTGGGGGGAGGCGCTCTTTCCATCTTCGGAGACTCTTCCCTATTAGAAAATACTGGAAACGAGTTTCCAAAACTCACAGAAACACAAGAGACTCATGGGAAATTGTCTCCCAACAGTGTGTGGAATACAAAGATCTTCGAGGATCCACGGCTGCTGCATCAAACTCTAGCTATCAACTCCCGACAGGCTGCACGGAACCGATTCAGAAATCTAAGCCACTGTACAGAAGAGTCCTGGTGATGAGTTTTGGGGGTGCATAGCCAGATGTCAGCACAGAGCCACATTGTGACGCCTCCATAAGCCATCGCCACACACACGAAGCATTAAAACAAGTCCATATTGTAAGTGACAAGGAAAATTTTTTAACTGGAGAAAGTTGATGGAGTATGAATATTTCCTGCATTTTAATCATTATATGTTTACATCCTTTTTTTTCCCTACAGAGCATTGCTTATTTTTAGAAATACCAGCTAAATAAGTAAGGACTATTTTAAACAATATATTCAAATAGGTAAGGGAGTTCCATACCCATAGGAATTTGCGCTAGGCAGAGGGCTGAAAGGAATAGTGTATTGATGGGTATCTGGGTGTCTCAGTCAGTTAAGCATCCAACTTTGGCTCAGGTCATGATCTCAAGATTCTTGAGTTCGAGCCCTGCGTTGGGATCTGTGCTGACAGCTCAGAGCCTGGATCCTGCTTCGGATTCTGTGTCTCACTCTCTCTCTGTTCCTCCCCTACTGGCTCTCTCTCTCAAATAAATAACGATTAAAATTTTTTAAAAAAATAGTGTATTGACCAGCTCTGACCTTAGATAAGTCACTTACCTTTATAACTATTTTTTATAACATATAACTTTTTATGTGCTTTGGTTTTTATTTCGATTAAACTTGGAATTTGAACTAAGTGATTTTAACAATCTCTCCCTTTGTGATTTTTTTTTTAAATTCTAGATCTCTGGAAGAGAAATTAGCTTATCTATTTGGCAGAACTCTTAGGCTGTAAGTAGAATTGTAACACTGACTTTATTTTTAATTTTTAAAAATGTTTCTTATTTATTTTTGAGAGCCAGAGATAGCGTGAGCAGGGGAGAGTCAGAGAGAGAAAGAGGAAGATACAGAATCTGAAGACAGGCTCCAGGCTCTGAGCTAGCTGACTGCACAGAGCCTGATGCAGGGCTTGAACCCATGGACCACAAGATCATGACCTGAGCCAAAGTCGGACGCTTAACCGACACCCCTCTAACACTGACTTTTTAATGTTAAGAGTTTTGGTGGTTTTTCTTGTGTTTTTGTTGTTGTTGTTGTTGTTGTTGTTATATTTATTTTGAGAGGGAGTGAGAGTGAGAGAACAGGGAAAGGGCAAAGAGAGAGGACAGATAGAGTCCTAAGCAGGCTCCACCCAGCCGGCCCTGAGCCTGACTGGAGGGCAGGGCTCAAACTCACAAACTGTGACATCCTGACCTGAGCAGAAACCAAGAGTCCAGGCTAACTGACTGAGCCCCCAGGCGCCCCTCTCCAGGATGCTTAAGCAAGCGCAGCCTGCATTCCTGCAGTAGATTAAATATAGTTCAAATGAAATGCAGAGAAATTGTGGATCGATTTATGGTTCTCCCTGTCTTGCTGAAGTCCAAGACATTTGATCAGCTTTTAGAAAAGCAAGTAGGTCTGGATTTTAGGTTTTGGCCCACTTCTTGTCTCCTTTTTTAAAATGCATTTACTGGTGGGGGGGGAAGGCGGGTGTGGAGGAAGAGTAACAACCCCCAAACACCTCCAGTTCCACGAGAGGAGGGGAGCTTGTTGAACAGAGTTGACACTCTCCGGGCTGCGGTAGCAGAAGTGGACCCCAGCAGTGGTGGTCTGCAGACCTCTAGGCTGACACAGGCATTGACAGCTGTCTTGTGGCCACTTCTGGTTAGACAGAGAGGCTCTGGCCATGAACTTTCTCTGGCAAAGATCCAAGGGAAGGAATTCAAAGGCCTCCAAATGGACTGTAGGGTGAAGGGGGGGGGGAGGGTGAGTCCCCGCACAAAGGTGAGTACAGGTGCTCCTGAGTGACCAGGTGCTGTGTCTGACGGATCCCATGGGGCTCCCTTCCTCAGCCTGGCAAGCCTTTGAAAATTCAACGGGCCTTAGTTTTCATCCATTTGCACCATTTGCAACCGATGTCTGTGAGCAATTACCTGTTCTTGCAGCAACCGCGGCAGCTCGTGAATGAAGACCAGCTTCTCCTACAAGTTAAAAGTGATTTTTTTCTTCTGTTATGAACTATAGTACCAAGAATTATGGGGAAAAGTGATCCTTCGTTCATGGAATTGATGTGAGCATAATATTAATTATTCCTTTAATAACCAACATTTGTGAATAATCCTTACGTCCATGGCACTGACCTAAGCAGATTAAGTGTATTAATTTAAGTGCCTAATCCTCACATTAATCCTCTAAGGGGACACTATTATTATCCCTGTATTATAGTCAACAGAACTAAGCACTGAGAAGTTTAAGCCATTTTGTGAAGCAGGAAAGGACAAGTCCGCACCGGTACTGATTCCGCAGGCGAAAGTCTAATTCCTGTTCCATTACAGGAAAAGCTCCCAAATGGGGCAAAGAAGGAACAGGTTTACAAATGATCCAATGAGAGGCAATTTTTCTAGAGATACCTGTAGATTTCATCACAGGTCATTGGAATCCTGCAGAATATCGGGGTAAATGACCTAATTTGCAAAAATGGCACACATCTCTATTTTCTCTCATTGTCTCCCGCTGCAAGGGAATCAATGCCATCTGTTGGGTTTGTTAGTTGAACTTTTGCTAGAAAGGAGGACTTTGCAAGAGTTCTGCATGACACCACGGTTAAAGTTTGGACTGTAATTATCCGGCACAGGATAAGTTGCTTAGTCTTTCGTGACTCCTTTTTATCATCTGTGAAATAGAAATGACAATAGGACTCCATTTATTTTCTTTTACCTTGTAAAGTGTGTAATTCAATACCGTTAGGATATTCACACGGGTGTGAACTATCACCATTATGAAATTCCAGAATGGTCTCATCATCCCCCGAAGAAACTTCATACCTTTTAGTGGTCATTTCCTACTCCCTCCTGTGCCACAGATCCTGGCAACCACCATACTTCCTGTCTCTATGGATTGGCCTATTGTGGGAATTTTAAATAAATAGGATCAAACACTGCGCCCTTTTATGTCTGGCTTTGTTCAGCTACCTTAATGATTTCAAAGTTCATCTATGCAGTAACATCGATCGATACTTCTTTCGGTGTTTCTTTGTATGGCTGAACCATATTTCACTGTACAGCCATATCACATTTTATTTATACGTTCATCTATTGATGGATATTTGGGTTGTGTCCACTATTTGACTATCATTAATACTTCTGTGAACATTGTGTACAAAGCTTTTACGTGGGCATGTGTTTTTGGTTCTCTTGGCTATATACCTGGCTGTGAAACTGTGGATTCTACTCTATGTTTAACTTTTCAGAATCTGCAAGAGTGTTTCCCAGGGCAGAGGCACCATTTTACATTCTGACCGGGAGCATTCAAGAGTTCCCATTTCTCTACATCTTTATCAATACTTGTTATTTTCTGTCTTTTTGATGATCGCTATTCTAGTGAGCGTGAAGTGGCCTGATTTGCACTTTCCTGGTGACTAATTATGAGAGCATATTTCCATGGGCCCTTTGGATACGTGTATGTCTCCTTTTGAGAAACGTCTATTCAGACTCTTTGCCCCATTTTAAAATATGTGTTTAGAGATAGTTTCTTATTTTCATTATCTTTTTTGCTTATTTTAATGATGATATGCCTACATTTCCTATTTGCCTTTCAATCTTGCCTATGGAGGCATCTATTCTATAGAGGATCTATTCTATTTATTATTTTGCTCTTATTATCAAATTGGTAGGTTTTCTTCAAGACAACAAGTGATCGTGATTTAGAATGAAAATATAAATAGGGTCACAGTGTCTGTGAGTAGACAGTTAAGGAAAATTTGGGTTGAAAGAGAAGTAACAACACAGCTAATATTTTTCTTTTTGTAACGCTCAAGGTGTAAGTGATAATCCTTGTTGTTTTAGGTGAAATAAATATTATGAATCCATAACGTGTCATTTAGCATTTTCAACTATGCTTTTATAATAAAAAATTTTTGAAAACGGAGTTGAATTTCAACTTAATTCAAATATTTCAGATAATTCTGTATTGTATCCAGATGATAAGGTGCTCGATCAGCCTAGTGACACCTTGTGAAAAACACTGTAGTCTTGGCACCTGGAAATATTTTGTTAAAGGGAGGGGGGTGTTTGTATAATTTAAAGGTATGTTTAAATATGAAATTATTTTACGCACAGTCTCCCAGGTAACAAAGAAAAAATTCATTAGTGATATTTCGAGATCTTGAGTTTAAAGAAAAAATGGACTGAGAAAAATAGTGGTGATAATTCCTTGAAAACAAACTGACACAAGCATGCACACACACACACACACACACACACACACACATGCACACACCCCACAGTTAGCCACTTGCTGTCTTAAATAACACGATCTGGTCCACGTCCAGAGCTGACGTGTGCAAAGCTGGAATCCGTTCCAGGCTAGCTTGATACTCTCTTCCTTGGCATATTCGTTTTGAACCAGTCCTCTTGGTGCCTGTCTTGGGGCCAAAGCTATAAAATAAAAAACTCAAGAGATGTTGTTAGCTATGTTTCCTGTCTTGTGGTTCTGCAGAGCAAGAAAGAACAACAAGTCAGATGGACAGATATGGGCGGAGAGACTCGACGGAGAAAGAGGATGGTCCTCACTCGGGTTCCTGGTTCTTGGGCTTCCTGTGGTCCAATTGGACCCCCCTCCTCAGGTTCTTAAAGATCTTTCAGTATTCTCGTGATGATTTGTTCTCTCCTTAAGCCAATCTGAGGGTTCATTTTTGTAAGATAAATTTTTAAAATGTTAGTATGTACTTGGATACATTTGAATATATCCAAAATGTGTATTCCTATTGGGAAGACTTGAAGACTCATCTGAAAAGAAATGGAATGTCAGCTCATTCAGGAGGCAGTGAATTGGGAATGCACCTAGGAAGTTATGCTATCCTTGACCAGCCCAATAAACAGTACAACCACTAGAGGTTTTGAAAAAGGAGATGCAGACAGAAGACACTCAAAGGCAGTTAATATGGGTCTTGTGTGGTTTAGGATTTTTTTTTCCATGTGGCATTTTCAAATAAGAGCAGTAGATGCCTGACATTTAAGAGGGACAATTTGCAAGAGATGTATCTAGAAACCCTCCAACCACTCCTCTCCTGGAACTCGACTCTAAAATATCCTCTTCTCGGCTTCTTTGCCAATGTGACAGAGCTGATGATACCTACTCTCTGAATTTACTGCATGGGCGAAATGAGATCGGGCACCATAGGGGACCCAGACGGGGCTAAGGTGGGGCATTGCTGGAAACCCCTGAGTGGCCTGCCCTCAAATCAAGACTCTACAAAAGGATAATTAAGATCTCCTTCGTGTATGGCTTACGTGAAGCACGTTGGCTTAGTCGAAGCATGAGTGTTCACTCCGTGCAGTCAAGTGTGCAGTGTGATTTAGAATTTGTAAAGGCTCCAAAGGTTCATAGATGGGGCCGTTGACACATTTCATGCTGTGCAGTGCCTCTGTCTAAGTGGGCCGCTTCCCATGTACAGGGTCTAACTCTTACAGGTTGGAGGAGGCTGGCTCATAGTTTTCTCTGAGAGTAAGATGGCGGGTGCATTGAAAGGGGGCATAATTCAGGTCATGGCACCAGAGAACCATGAGACAACCAACGTGAAATTCTCTGAACGGAACCAGGATGGTGATGTGCATGAATTGGAAAATCTACTTCCTCGTGGATCTTTGTATTAGTCAACACGATATTGGATATCCCTTCTACCTTTGCATTTGCAGAGTCAGAGATGGAGGAATCATCTTCTGGAGTTCACTTTCATAATTATAGTCCTAAGGCACTTCTGTGTGTTGAATGCGTGACCTTCCAAACAATCCTATAAATGTATGGAGGTATGTGCATAACCTTGAAAGTTATATCGTGTGCAATTGTGTTTATTCTGCTGCAAATATTCACTGTTTTTTTTCTTTGAAGAGTTCTAAGGTTAAGGGTGTTGCAAGAGTATAAGTATTCTATACTTATTGCAACACTGAATTTCTATTTTGGTGCTTTAATCCAGCCACAGCTGTGCAGGATCCAGTTTCTGGTAGGGGAAAAGTCAATCTCAATGTGGCTCCTGGCCCTATGGGACTTTTAATTCCTGCATTTACTCTATTCTATTCTTTCCCACATTACACTCAACCACTTACAATTATAAGGGGAAACCCTCCAGGAATTCTCAGTCTCTATTCTTTGGGCCATTGATTATGAACTCATCAGAGTCAAGAAATGTCATGATAATGCAGTCTTCCAGAAGCATTGTCTTTTAGTACTTTTTGTGGTGACAGAAATGTCCTACATCTGTGCTATCCAATATGCTAACCAGTAGCCACATGTAGCTGTGAGCACGTAACATGTGGCTAATGCAACTAAGGAACTGAATTTTTAGTTTTCTTTAGTTTTTAAAAAATTCTTTTCTTAATGTTTATTTTTGAGAGAGAGAGAGAGGCAGAGAGAGAGAGAGAGAGAGAGAGAGAATCAGAAGCAGGCTCTACACTGCAGCCTGGAGCCTGATGTGGGGCTCGAACTCAGATACCATGAGATCATGACCTGAGCTGAAGTCCGACACTGAACCGACTGAGCCACCCAGGCACCCCAAGTTTTATTTAGCTTTAATTGATTTCAACGTAACTAGTGATTGGTGGCTAGTGACTACCGGTCGTATTAGCTAGTACAGTTCAGTCACTAATAACTTCTCTATGTAAATGTCTCTTATCTGCTAGAGTGTTGCTACTTCAATCAAATTTACCAATGGCGCTATGAGGGGATGGGACAGTGGACCCCACTACGCAAAGGCACCCTTTATTCTGTCTACCATGTGACTCTGCAGCACCGGCTTCTTTACAGATGAGAGCTTGGCTGGGTGGCACATACGCCTTAGATCAGTTTTGGCTTCCTGGCATAGCTGTGCCCTGGCATAATTCAAATAACAAGGCCAGATATGTGCTTTTCAGTTAGCTCTGCAGAGAGCCAGTGGCACTGATGTGGGAGACAAGTTTAGTGTTAGTAAGATAAAGAGAAAGGGAGAGTAGAGCATGCACAGTGAGTGTCTCAACTATGCTACAGTCTTACCAAGTTCTGTAGCAGAAGTAAGAGATATTCAATGATCATTTCATCTTCAGTGCCAACAGGTGACCGAACTGGGGCAATCCTTGAATACCCTGACAGTGGCATCAATAACCATCTCCTACACGCCCCCGCCCCCCTTCGAGAAACACAGTCCAGGAAGACACAGTTGCCAAGCATTTAGCCTCTACTCCCAAGTAGGCTGTTACCCATAAGATCCCTTTATATGAAAATTCTAGAGCATTCTTGAGTAAACCCGATCTGCATAAAAAGGGGACTTGTGAATCAGCTAATACTGAGGAGTCATTATTTGCTCTTAAAAAGTGATTCCCTAAAAGTTTTCTTGAGATAGAAAGCCCTTCCAAAGCGTGTCAGAGTGTAATAAATAGCATGACTTTTCAGAGATATAGCAATGTGAACAGAAAGGATACGTCTGTAATTTATAAACCAGTGACAAATGTCCTACAAGAGACCCAAAGCCACCACGGCACCCATGCTTCTTCACCTTCCTCCAGAGTAATGTGCACCCCTTGGTCAGGGCATCCTTCAATACTGAAAGTTGTTTTGAGACAGTTTGTGTGGGAGACAGGATACAAAGAAGCGTTATTGCATGGTGTCCTATTGATTTAATCTTATTCTATCACCCGGAATTGTTGCTTTTAAGGAAATAGATACATTTTACTAAGAGTTTCAAGGGAACTGAGGTGTACTTTGTGAGCAGATCAAATTTTCAAATTCAGGGGGCGCCGGGGTGGCTCAATCGGTTAAGTTCAGGTCATGATCTCGCGATCTGTGGGTCGAGCCCCGTGTCCGGCTCTGTGCTGACAGCTCAGAGCCTAGATCCTGCTTCAGATTCTGGGTCCTTCTTTTCTCTTTTTCCCTCTCCTGCTCACACACACACTTTCTCTCTTTCTCTCAAAAATACATAAAACATTTAAAAATTTTCAAATTCAGATTTTTCTTCACTTGGATGGAGAAAAAAAATGGAGTATTTTACAGGATGAATAGAAGGAGAGATAAAGAAGGTAGAAGGCTGTGTGCAGCTCTTGGAACTGTCATTACTGGTCTCTGACACAAGAGGGAAGCAGGGATTAACTCAAGATTCCTCCTTATTTGTCAACCAAGTTATCCTCTGATAGACAGTCTTCATCTTCAGATAGTAAAATGGACAAACATTTACATAAAACTAGTTTAATGCTTCCGTTTGAGTTTGTTATTATTTTTCTTTTCGAAACAGGACCCACAGTATCTGTTTTTGCTGCCAGAGAAGGTTCTAGAAAGCAATGAACAAAGTATTTAAGAGAGTAGGATTGGAAGTCACACAAATTCAGAATTAAGCCAGGGTACAAGTTCACACCAGCAGAGTGACCTTGGAGACACTGCTTAGCCTCTCCGAAACCCAGTTTCTTTACCTGTACAACTTGGATAGTCATCATCTGCCCAGATCTCAGAATTGTTACAAGAATTCTATGAGTTAATGTGTGCGGGAGGCACAGAGGTCCAACGCAAGCAAAGTCCCCAAGAAGCGGTAGCTGCTATGATTTCTTTTTGAAACTTCTGGACACAAGCCTCATGTTGTTTGCCACTCTGATGCAAATTACATAAACACATTTCTCTACAAAGTACTTTTTTTTATTGTGTCTAGAACTTAGCTACCTTCTGTGTGTGTGTGTGTGTGTGTGTGTATGTGTGTGTGTGTGTGCGGTTGGATGGGCGTTTCCTGTTCTGGGGAAATTAACTTTACACTCTTGCTTTGTGACACCACCTTATCTTTCCTCTTGTCTTTTCTACCTGACTTCTGGTAAACCAAAATAAATCTTTCATTTTCAACTATGGGTGTTTATATGGAATCTGAGTAGGGGAGTTTGGGGCACATGCCTCTTAAAAATATAATCTCTCATTTGCATCCCAAGGAAAGATTTGGGAAAATGTGAAGTGGGCCACTTAAGAGTTACTTGGTATGAAAGGAAGAGACTTGAAGTGTATATAGCTTAACCAAGTTGCAAATACATTTCACAATTAAACAAAATGACCAGGGGCGCCGCGTTGGGCTCTGTGCTGACAATTCAGAGCCTGGATACTGTTTTGAATTCTGTGTCTTCCTCTCTCTCTGCACCTCCCATGCTCATGTTCTGTCTTCTCTCTCTCTCAAAAATAAATAAACATTAAATTTTTTTTAATGACCAATCCACAAAATTTTTAATGTGAATTTTAAATGTGAAAAACTTCATGCTAAAATAAAATTTACTCGAGCCTATTAAAATTATGCATGATAATTCTCCCTTTTTAGAAAGGTCTCTTATGTGGATATATTACTATAATATATTTAATATGTAATACAACATAATATGCCAAAGTGCAAAGAATTCTCCAGAGAGGAAGTTTACAATAATAAGAGCAGAAATTCTTTAAAGTTTCCTAGGGCATTATTTGGGGTGAAAAAAAAGTAATTGTTGAAGGGGAACAGAATTTGCCCCCCACCATGTCTCTTTGGCGTGGGGATTATTTTAAACTGGCTATTTTTAAGAAACAGCAAACAGATGAAGTTGTGAAAACTGAGCAAAAGTTACCCTTTTGTAAGACACACTTATATTTATAAGGGAATCTCCATTTTAGGGGTGTTTTCTTGGCTGTACGAGGAAGAGGGGGAGGACTCTAATTATCTAGAAATTCTTATCATTGGAGAAGATGGTGACTTAAATCTGCCTAATGACCTCAGCGCTGTTTCCTAGGCTTTTCCTGATCACCTCCCATAACTGACTCCCCACCCCCAACATCATCCGTCTTTAGCTGGAGATGGTATTTAAGGTGATGGTTTTGGCCATTTCAAGGAATTACTCAATTTTCTTGGGTCTTTTCCATGTACACAGGACGTATACATGCTATTAAACTTTTGTTTTTCCCCTGTTAATCTGTCTTCTATCAATGTAATTATTAGACCAGCCAAAGGGCCTAGAAGGGAAGAAGGGAAAAATCTCCACCTCCAACTTGTGAATCATAAAAGTGCTTCAAAAAAGCAACTATGAACACACCTGAAACAAATTAAAAAAGAGAAAGTCTCAGCAACAAAACAGAAAGGGGAAATTTTAGACCTGAGAAAACACAATCATGAAAGCAAAAAACCTCACTACATAGGCTCAAGAGTACAACACAGAGAACAGAGAAATAATCGGCGAACTAGAAGATAGAACAATTGTGATGATTCAGTCCAAAAAATAGAGACCAAACTGACTCAAGAAAGAAAAAAAAGAGCAGAGGGAACTGTGTCACCATAAAAAAGATCTAACACTCATGTCATCAAAGTCCCAGAAGGGAAGGAGAAAGAGAATGGGCTGAAAAAGTATTTGAGGAAATAATGGCTGAAAATTTCCAACTTTGGCAAAAGACATAAAACTACAGATTAAAGATGCTATGTGAGCCTAAAATGGAGAAATCCAAGGAAATCCATATCAAAACATATTATACTTGAACTTCAGAAAACAAAAAGCCAAGTGAAAATCTTGAAATCAGGGAGAGAGAAATAACACTTACTTGTAGCGGAAAATAATTAAAACAAAAAGTTCTCACTGAACCCAGGGAAGCTAGATGGAGGAGTGTGCAACTGATAAGTGAGTTCAGCAATGCTGCAGGACAAAAGACTGACATGCAAAACTCAAGTATGCTCCTATAAACTAGCAATGGACCTATCAAAAAACCAATTTAAAGGACAATTTAGGGGTGCCTGGGTGGCTCAGTTGGGTGAGCATCCAACTTCGTTCGGCTCAGGTCATAATCTCATGGTTCATGGGTTCGAGCCCCACATCAGGCTCTGTGCTGACTCCTAGCTCAGAGTCTGGAGCCTGCTTAGGATTCTGAGTCTCTTTCTCTCCCTGCCCCTCCCCTGTTTATGCTCTTTTTCGGTCTCTCAAAAAATAAATAAATGTAAAAAAAAAAGGACAATTTAAAATTCATCCAAAATGAAATATTTGCATATAATCTAACAAAACATGTACAGAATTTGTGTACTGAAAATTACAAAATGCTGAGGACACAATCAAGGATCTAAACAAATGGAGAGACACACTGAGTTCATGGATTGGAAGACTAAACAGAGTACAGACGTCTGTTCCATATTTGTATATAGGCTTAATGCTCTTCCTATCAAAATCCCAGCAAAATCTCCTGCAGATGTCGTCAAGATGATTCTAAAACTCACACTGAAAAGTAAAGGGACTATGATAACTAAGACAAGTTTTGAAAGAGAAGAATAAGGCAGGAGGAATCACTCTACCCAATTTTAAGACTCATTCTATGGCTATAGGAAGCAAGACTGTGTGATAGAGAAGAAACAGAACCCAGAAATAAATACATACGGATACAAAGGTGTAAAAGCAATTCAATGGAGGAAGGGTAGTCTTTCCAAACTGGTGCCGTAACAATGGAGTATTCAACACAGGGGGATCCTTGACTTAAATCTCACACCTTATGCAAGAGTTAGGACAGAATGCATTATAAATGTAAACGTGAGATGTAAAACCTAGAGACTTACAGAAAAAAAAACAGAAGAAAAATCTCTCAGATGTAGGGCCAAGCAAAGAGTTCTTAGATGCAACATACCAAAAGCACAATTTATAAAAGAATACAATTGGCAAATTGGGCTTTATCAAAATTAAAAATGTTTCGCAAATTACCCTGTCAAGAGGTTGAAAAGAAAAGCCACAGACTGGAAGAAAACTTTCTCAAATCTCGTATCTAACAAGGGGTTCATATCTATAACACTCAGGATTCAACACTGAAAGCAGCTTGAACAATCCAACTAGAAATTGGGCAGAAGACAGTGGGACATTTCACTGAAGAGGATGGAAGGGGGACAGATATGCATGGGAGAGGATTTTCAATGTCATTAGCAACTGGGGAAATGCAAATGAAGGCTGTGATGAGATATTACCACAAACCTACTAGAAAAGCTGAAAGAATAGAAAAAAAATGGTGACAGTGGTAAGAGCCAGGAAGATGCAGAGAAATGAGATCTGTCATACATTCATTGCTACAGCTACCTGGGAAGTCGTTTGGCAGATTCTTTTTTTTTTTTTTTATGTGTATTTATTTTTGAGACAGAGAGAGAGAGAACCAGCGGGGGAGGTGCAGGGGGAGGGGACAAGGATCCGAAACAAGCTCCAGGCTCCGAGCTGACAGCAGAGAGCTCATCGCGGGGCTCAAACCATGAACCATGAGATCATGACCTGAGCGGAAGTCTGATGTTTACCTGACTGAGCCACCCAGGAGTCCCTGACAGATTCCTTTTTAAGATAGACATATACTTACCACAAACCCCATAATTATACTCCTGGACATTGATCCCAGAGAGGAGAACACTTACATCTATACAAAAACCTGAGCCCTGTTATTATAGCACTTTTCTTTTCAATGAGCCAGAAACTAGAAATGACCTCAATGTCTTTTGATAAGTGACTAGCAGAGTAAACTGTGGTACATCCATACCATGGATTCCACTCAAAGATACAAGGAAATTAACCCTTGATGCACACAACACCTTGGCTGGTGCTCCGGGGCATTGTGACGAATGAAAAATGCCAATCTTGAAGGTCACATCCTGCATGATTCCATGTGTATAACTCTCAAAATGACAAAAGTATAGAGATGGAGACCACATTAGTGGTTTCTAGGAACTGGCGATTATGGGGAAAGGGGAGTGGGTTCTGTTATAAAGAGGAAGACTGTGGTAATGGGATAGTTCAGTATCTTGGCTGTGGTGGTTACGTTAATCCACACGTGATAAAATAGCTCAGAACTACACACTCACGTTGGCTTCAATGTAGTTTCTTCCTTTGGATGTTGACAATGGCTATGCAAGATGTCACCATTGAGGGAGACCAGGTAAAGTGGACCCTATAGTCTCTGCAACATCCTGGAAACTTGCAGTTATTTCAAAATAAACAGATTTTTTTTTTTTTTTTTTACAAAATGGTGCCATTCCCTCTTATTTGGAGAGATGGGGAGGGACACCTCAAGAAAAGGCACCATCTACCAAGACCGTGTTGTTACATTTCAGTCTTTGATGGAAAGTCTAGGAGGCTGAACCTCTTCGGATGCAGTGTCCCACCATGCCTCACTCTTTGCCCGAGTCCTCTGTGTCTAGAGTAGAAGTCAACGTACCTCCCAGAAGTTCAAACTTGCCCTTTTGCTCATATAGCTTACAAAAGGTCAAGGGGAGAGGGATGGAGATGGATCTCAGTTACCCTCTTCCTTAGAAAGCAGTGCTGTGTCACCTGCTGATGTATCACAGGATGGACAGTGAGAATTAGCACTTCAAACAGATGGGAAGTCAGTCTGGATCCAGAGGGCAAACGGGGCGACACGAAGCTTTGGGGGCTGTCTTCCCAGCGTGGCGACAACGCTCCCCGACCCTTCTCGGGTAAGTTATCCCAGAGATCATAGAAACTAGAGTGCCCTGGGATACCCGCAACAAGGAATCCCAGTTCTTGGGGTGCTTTGACAGGGAGTCACACTGGTTTGGGGGTAAACACATGAGGAAGGAGGGAAACAGGCCAGATAGGATGGGGACTGGAAACCTGGCCTCACTGTAGTTCTAGAAGATTCTGCTCAGTCTGCTTTGTTCAGGCATTGTCTCAGAGAAATGCGGAAGGCACCCTGATGTGACACGGTGTCTGCTGAAAGGCTTGTGCTGGGATTATAACCCCTGCATCAGCAAGAGGTTGAAGCCAGCCAGGTGGGGGGGACCTGGAGCGCTGCTCTGTCCCTTTGTGTGCATGCGACCGCTATCTAGGGAAACTGAGGCAGGAGCTCGCAGGTTGGGTTGCAATATCAAGGTGGGAGGTGTGCCCTGTAGGCACTTTGAGGTTCTCTGGGGTCCATGAGTTCCTAACTGTATGAACAACAAGATGTGGATTCCCTTCTCCTTCTTGCCGCTGTTTGGGTTTGCCCAGACCATTCAGGCATATCAGTGAGAAGCTGGAGGAAACACAGCCAGGGAAACATGAAGGAGGATGACCTCTCTGACAGGGTGGGTGCTATCTCCCCCAAGATTGGATCGCCTAATTAGTTTTCTTGTGGGATCATCGAAAAAGATCCTATTTTTTAACTCGTGAAAGTACAAAGAATTCCATTCCTTTTGTTCGTGGTCAAAAGGGAAAAGGAACAGAAAGTCAGCCTTCAAAATGTCAGTGCGGGGTGTGATGGGGTTCCCAGGCCTAGAATCTCTCTGCAAGGGCAGGCCATTTCGTTTGGCTCGATGAATGCGTATTTATCCGACCATAAACTCAAGCTTGCGGGTTTCAGAATGTATGGGTTCTGAAGCAGAGCTCCAAATGCCACAGCTGGGGTGTGTGATGGAGAAGTTGAAGACGTGGAAATTCACAGTACGGACTGGCATTTGCAGATCTGCTCATTTATAAAGGGCCCTGAGCGGCGACAACAGTTTGAAGGGCAGCAGACACAACCCACGGCCTGTCATGTGCTAGTCGGCGGTGTCTTCGTAGGCGACTGAAGTCCTCCCTGTCGAGGAAAATTCTGACCTCAGTCATGTGACTTATAAACCGCAGTTCGCTCATGCACAGTGATATCTATGGAGTTGGAAATGTTTCTGTCCGTTTCGATCTTTTCTCTGAAAGTGAGATACAGAGGAATTAGTCATTTCCTTGGAGATACGTGGACACTGGAAGGAAGACTTTCAGAATCCAGACCTTCAGAGCCCTGGGCCACTCTCGGAGGGAGAACACCCAGCTTCTGGTGTCCATTTTGCCTATTTGTAAAGTACGGAAGCTCTTAACCTCTCTCCACTATTTTAAGGAATGGCTAATATGGACACACTGGCAGGAAAGAGGAAATACAGAGCAGCGTGTCAGCGTAGGGGGATACAAATACGGTCCAGTCGGTTTTGTAGAAACACATGTGAAACTCAACTCCTGGGACACCCAAAAAGGCGATGATATGGATGCCACATCTGGTGGGCATCCCGACCCCCTTCCAGACGCAGGCCCCTGGACTTCTGGGCTGCTGTCCACACGAGACGGGCATTGCCTTGCCTCTCCTCTGACTTCAGGGCATCTTAGACCAAATCCAAAGGTCTTTGGCTTCAGCCTCTAGAAATCTAACACTCTCCCTTTTGGCTGGTTTGTTTTGTTTTTCCTTTTCCCCTCCCCCTCAAGGCTTCAGGAGGTCTATTAACCAGCACGTAGGACTGGTTTTACCAGCCCTAGAAATTCTTCCTCTTCAGCTATTTTCCAGTCTCTCCCTCCCTGCCCCCACCATTCCCTGGATCTTGAGCCCCTTGAGGCCATATCCCTGAAGATAGGGAACGCATGCAAAAAAACATCTATTAAGTGAATGAAAACAATGCCTTTCTGGATGTAACCACATGACAACAATGGTTGCTGTCATTTCATTGTTACACTGGGAGGCTTTTTGCCTTCTATCAGCTTTCTGCTAAAACTTACAGTATATTTTTGATCTTTTAAAAATAACTAGCTTTTCATTGGACCACCCCATACGCTCCTATTTTCTAATCTGTGTTCCCGTCTAGTCCCCAGTTCATTGGCAGAGCAAACACGATTGCCTGTCGGAGTCTGACAAACAATCAAGCCCCTCGCTGGCTTGGGTTCCCACCATCAATTATCTTGGTTTTCACTCTGCCATTATTCAGTCTCCCTCCCCGTGGTAGGAGGGGTTTTATACAATATCAGAACCCTTCAAATACACAGAACCATTAGCAGTCAACATTTCCGTCAAGGGGAGAAAATAAAGTCACATCTCCTTCACTCAGTCGAGCTCAGCATTGTCACCTAGTGTAGAAAACACACTGTCCCTGCAGTTCTAGCTGATCGCCTCCTACTGCTGCCGTCTCCTGCTCTAAAGAGGAGACGGGAACTATTCTGGAAACTATAATTGGACGGTAGGTTATTTACAACTGAGGCCAGAGGTAATCATTAGTTTTAGCAATTAGTGGTTCAATAAAAACTATCTGTAACAATGCGCCGTAGCTCTCTCTTTTAGTGAACACAATTATTTTTTATTCAATCTGTTCCCTCTCTAAATATCACGTCAGTAGAAACAAAAACACATTTCTGAAAGAAAAAAATGGTGGATTTTTTGTCTTCACTTTCACCTTGCTTAGTCAACATAAGCTCTATGGAGGCAAAATGTAACGTGAGGCCCAGAGCGACCACTGGGTCAAATCGCAAACGGCCTCACGCCTGACCCTGCATCATGGGGAGGTTTGTTGCAAATGCATCAGGCACTTTGAGAGAATAGATGCACTTAAAACTCTGTCCTCTTCTGTGAATGCTGTCAAAACTCACAATGATCTTAGTTTAAATTTTTTTTAATGTTCATTTTTGAGAGATGAGAGAGAGAGAGTGGGGAGTGGGCAGAGAGAGAGGGAAACACAGAATCTGAAGCAGGCTCCAAGCTCTGCACTGGCAGCACAGAGCCTGACCCAGGGCTTGAACCCACAAGTCTGAGGCCATGGCCTGGGTGAGGTGGGACACTTAACCAACTGAGCCCCCCAAGCGCCCCACGATGATCTTAGTTTAGATGCCTGGGGTCAGTCAGGAACAGTTTCATGTTGCAGACAGAAACACAGCATAGAACTAGAAGGATGGCAGGATTGGTTGCTGACCTTCGAAGTTGGTGTGACACGAAACAAAGCAAGCAAACACCGTAACATTTAGCAGGAAATGCTACCGAGGTTTGGGAGGGAAATATAATAAAGCAATTAAATGGTCATTTGCATGGGGACGGCCATGACCTTCAGAACACAGCTCCATGAACCCAGCAGGCACTTGGTAAGTCCTTACAAAAAGCCTCCACCTGCCCATACCCTCTCTGTGTCACTTTTATCTTCTCATGGATATTTTGTTTCTGACTTTAAAATGTGATTTTCTAAAAATAAAAGCAAAAAAATAAAACCCCAAAAAACAAACCCCCAAAAGCAAAAACCCAAAGGCACAGCAAAAATCCTGCCTTCCTTCTTACTCCTTATTCCCCAACAGCACCCACCTCCTTTTCTGCTCATCTACCTTTGCAATTTCCGCACATATGTGCGACGCTAGATGCCAGTTTTAGGTCAACAGATGTTGTCACGAGAAAGAAGAACTAGGAAATTAGAAAATCTCGCTGCTTTGTGATGCTTATTAGCACAAAATGGCAGCAATATGCTTTGTAATTTTTCATAGAGGGGCTCTGTGGGTATTCTATTCATTGTCCTGTGGACTGATTCTTACCAAGAAAATGGATTATTCTGTGTAGATCTGTTTAATTAATTAAGAAGTATGTTTATGTGACTTTAAAAAAAAGGCTGAGACTCTGGGATATGATGATTCCTGAGGCAACGATCAAACAACTAAGGATTTAGAGGATGGTAGGAATCAGGGTCCTTCCCGATAGAGAGATTCTTCCAGCAGTGTCACATGTCCATGAGTCTGGGAGTTGAAGGCATGTTAGAGAGGCGGCAGTACAACCCCCTAGAATGTACAACCTGGAGTGGAAATTTCTTTAGAACATTCTAGTTACATGGTTGCTTAGCAACTGCCTATGAAACTTTCCAGGATGGAAGCATGGGCAAGACATACCATTACATTTGGGAGAATCTCAATATTTAGAAACAAATTAATTTCAGAGAGCTGATTTCTAGCCTTGGATGAATCCACATGCCGGATTCTGGAGCCTCACAGAAGTCTAATGGTCCTTTAGCCGCCCGTCTTTCACGGGTTGATGTCTACTGGTACAGCTCCTTAAAGTTCCTCTATTTCCAGATCAATACCCTTCACTCATTTATCCACCTTTGCTCGATCGTCTTGGCCACATGCCGTCTTCTGGGTAAACCACAGACTCTTCTGAAGGAAGGTGTCCAGGTCTGAACACCCACTGCGATTCACCTGCTTTGTAAAGTTAATCCTTTCTGCGGGCTAAAAATGCACCTTAAATTGTCACACTGAATAGGTAACATCCTTCATACACACAGTTACTGTTCTGGCTGAGAACATTCCAGAGAACGGATTCACGCTTCTTTGTCTGCTGTGGCCTTTCTCCATTCTGATTCTCATTTCCCTTCAAACTCACTCCTTCCCTGCTAGACAGCTATGGGTCTCCTCTGAGGAAGGGTCAGGTCTCTGAAGTGATCCTCTGGTAGTTCAACACTCCAGTGATTTAAGACTTAATATGAAAGAAAAGAAGAGACAAAATAAAAGGCAGAGATTTTATGGACAGAAACACATTTTAGAAGTCTGCCGCGGGGTGTGGGAGACAGACAGCAGTAAAACACCACAGGTATGAGGTAAACCCACATGAACGGCTCTCTGAAGCAGGAGAAACTGAGATGTTGTTCCAGAGAAATCAAGTACCTCACACCCATGGACATCCTGTCTTCTAGTTTCATCTTAAAATCAATTTCATGACAGTTGTAGACAACAAAAATACACATATCGAAGATTTACTATAAAAGAAAATATAACTAGATATTGACAATGATTAAATGATGAGTAATATACTTTCTGATTTTTATATTTGCATTTTCTTGAACTTTCTTTTTTGAATATGTGTTGTTTTTGTATCGAAAGAATCTTTACTTTGGGAAGTGTAATGGCCTTTTTACACACTTCAGCCGAGCGCGCGTGATAAAGTCTGCTATAAAATACATAAGTATATGGGAAATCCACGGTCTAACGCAAAGAGCTTTCAGAGGAGACATGTTTTTGAAAAATTTTTAACTCTGCAGTTTTAAAAATATTTCAAACCTTCCCTTCGCTAAACAGGAAAGTTCTTTGAAAACTGGCGAATGGCCTCAAAAACTGCTCAGACAGATTTATAGGAAAAAAATATTTGGATCCACTCTTAAAATAGTTTCTTGATAAATAAAAACCCTGAAATCTTTCTGAATCCAGACTCAAATAATTTGAAAAGCATGTTAGATTAGTTCACTCCGTAAAGGGGTGACTGAAGATTTTAGGAGACAGAATGCTCTAGAACCTGGTGCTGTTGTCCTGTGTGACGACGAATTTCTGAAAGATGGCTCCTGCCACGGGCGTGATTTCCAACTTGCAGCTGATGTTACAGAGAGGGGTTCTGCACGCAGTCCACCCCAGTCCCCTGCTGCCCCACCGTGGGCCTCAATCCCATGACCACATCATCTGTTATCCTAGAATTGGAATCGAGGCAACAGACTTCCAGGTCTGGGAAAACATTTCTTAGTTTTCCTTCTCTGCGTTGTAAGGGGTTTAAACTAAATCCTTTCCAAGATCCCTACCAGATAGAAAATTCTGAGGTCCTTACATTGCAACATACAATTCCAGAATCGTTCACAGGTAATTTGCTGGGCCTGGGCACTTCCAGCAAAACACCGGGGCGGACTGTCAGAGGACATGAAATCATGTAGTTTTAATTGTTGGCATTTCTGATGTGTACCCTCCTCTTCCTCCTCTTCCTCTTCCTCCTCCTTCTCCTCAGCATTGTGTTCCTTTAACTTTGTCCTGTAAGGACAGGGGATCATGTTCTGGCAGATTTCTAAAGCAACTTTATAATGACTCTCTTTCTTAACTTTATGTTTCTTTCTCTTTGATTCATTTGTGGTTTAAAGAAATTTTTTAATGTCTATTTATTTTTGAGAGGAAGAAAGAGGGACAGGACGCTCGCCGGGGAGGGGTAGAGAGAGAGAGAGGGAGACACAGAATCTGAAACAGGCTCCAGGCTCTGAGCTGTCAGCACAGAGCCCGACACGGGGCTTGAACTGAGGAGCAGTGAGATCATGACCTGAGTCGAAGTCAGACGCTTAAAAGACTGAGCCATGCGGGCCCCCCTGATTTGTGGCTTATACTTTTTATCTTATTTCTTTTCCTTTTCATTCTTTGTTGTTTTTCCTCCTAGCTTGCTATGATGGAGACTTCGTGAAATTAGTGGTGCCTAGAATAGAATAAACACCATGAAAGTACTGACATTCATGGCTTTAAGAAAATATATTAATTTGGGGCTCCTGGGTGGCTCGGTCAGTGGAGCATCCAACTCTTGATTTCTCCTCAGGTCATGATGTCCATGTTCATGAGTTCGATCCTTGCGTCAGGCTCTGTGCTGACAACATGGAGCCTGCTTGGGATTCTCTGTCTCTCTCTCTCTCGCTCTCGCTCTCTCCCTCTCTCTCCCTCTCTCTCACTGTCCCTCCCCTACTCACTCGTGCTCTCTTCCTCTCTCTGAAAAATAAACATTAAATTTTTTAAGTAAAAAATAAAGAGAACACTAATTCTTACAGAATCAAATTAGAGCATCCTAATTGGCAAATCTGTTTTGTCTCCTGTTGGTATAATGAAGATGTCATCCCCACTGTGCTGAGTGGCCTTGCTGGTCTTCCCTCCTACTCTTCAGGGTGTCCCTTGTACTGCCACCTTCCCCCCAAAACCTCCTTCCCACACAGATCTGAAGTTCTGTGAGCATTCAATTCTACTGAGGGCCTGGTATTCACACTACCAAAATGTTGTGTGGGGAGAAGCTTCCTGGAACTTAAACTATTTTATTATTTATATGGTCAGGCCAAAAGAATG
Source organism: Helogale parvula (assembly GCA_004023845.1). NCBI lineage: Eukaryota > Metazoa > Chordata > Mammalia > Carnivora > Herpestidae > Helogale > Helogale parvula. The sequence goes on from PJEM01004902.1 coordinate 91,799, forward strand.
CAAGGTAAAGGAGCAAGGATCGTTCCGGATTTGGAAAACGAAAGACACCAGCCCCTTTCTCCCCAACCCACACATCCAGACCATGCCTAGGCCAATTCGCATGGGTTTGCAATTCCTGAATGTGCACCTGTGTGGAGTGTTAGAAATGGGAATGAGGCTATCGGGGAGGGGTCATCTAAAATTTCTTCTAGGTGACTTTGGGGACAACAGCTTGAGCTACAAAAAAAATTACATTGAGTGAAAAGTTCCATAGCTGGTTCTGTCATTGTAACGAAGCAGGTCATCAGAAGACAACAGAACCCAAAAATAATGACTAAAATACGACTCATTTGATGACACTCATATTTTTTTAGTTCAGTAGTAAATATAGGGCAGCAATATGTAGTTTGATTTATCAGGATAAGAGAGCAGGAAATGTTGAAATTCAGAAAAAAATTATAAATACTTTTCTGGAACAATCTAGAACTTATGTCTCTATACCTCTCTTCTGATGGAAACTGACTCATGGAAAGGAATTTCAAAACTAGAAATTTTTAGAAAAGTTTTTCAGAAATACACTTGATGGAAGTAGTGATAGATGGATGGGGCGATAGTGAAAATTTAGTAAAAAGTATATTCAATTTGATCTTTCTTTCAAAAAACATATTTGTACGTTTTACTACCTAGAAAATGTCTAATGCCTAGCAATTCAGCAGCTTCTTTTGTATCCAAATGTCACATTGGACATATGTTCCTTGTGATATATATCAGATGCCATGAGCATGCTAAGAAAGATCTTGAAATAACAACATTTAAAATGTTTCCCCCCCTACGTCTCCTCTCCAAACTCAGCCTTGCTTCAGAGATCTGAGGAAGATTCTGGTAAAAGCCATGCTCTTCCAGGGGCACCTGGTAACTCAATCGGTTAAGCGTTCAACTCTTGATTTTGGCTCAAGTCATGATCTCATGGTGGGTCTTGCATTTGATTGTGCATCAGTACAGGTCCTGCTTGGGATTCTGTCTCCGTCTCTTTGTCCCTCCCCCACTTGCTCTCTCTCTCTCTCTCTGTCCCTCTCTCAAAACAAATAAAAATAAACTTAAACAGAAAGTATTAAAGAAGCATGTTCTTCCAGGGAGGAGTGCCACAGTACATCCTCAGCTTCATAGCTGATATGTATGTATTACATAAATGTAATAGGTCCTGAAACTATTGGGAAATCTCCAAGTCCATGTTGCCTGCCTAGGTGATTTCAAAATCCCTGGAGACGCCGGGGTCTCCAGCATGCAAATCCCAGGAGGTTTAACAGTGGACACCCGTGGCTCATGTTGTGTTAAACCCTTGGGGACAACTTAGTTGTCATTCAGGCACCAAGACTTGACTTTATGGGTCTGAAAAGGCCAGCTTTCCTGCCCCATTATCAACCGAGATCAGCTGCTCTTTAAAGGTTATGACAAACGACAGTCGTCTCTGGACTACCAACATGTTGGGCAACCTGTGTCTCTTCCCTGCGGATATGACACAGACTGTTTCTAGAAGGCACTGCCCGACAGCAGGCATTTTATCCTTGTGAGTTTAGCATCATTTCTGAACTGTCCCTGGTATTTCCTTTTATTCTCCAAAGGAGGGTAGCATCCTGGGTCCTCAGAGTTTACAGCTTCCTCGCAGTAAAGAAGAGGAAGTAGAGGAGAGAATTGTCCCTGGTGGATTCTCTTGTTCGAATTCAGTTGCAAATTGAGAGCAGTTGCCTGGGAAACAAAACCTAAAAAACATATCATTTTTCGCCTGCATCTTCAAGCCTGTCGATGGTAGGACGTGCTTCAGTGTTGATAGGAAGTCCTTGAGCTCTAAAGGCCCAATAGGGTGAGGTGTATTATCTACTAGCTCGGCATGCCCCAGACCCTTCCTATCCCCTGCTAATCAGACAGAACATGCATGTGAAAAGGGAAACAACCAAGGTTAAATTGTTCTCTGGTCCTGTGAGTTGAGCAGCATCAGGAAGCAGCAGAAAGGATGCAGCAATTCCGTCAGAAGACTTGTTTTGGGAACATCCCTCTAGGTTGTGCGCTTGAGCCGCGTGTCACAAATACACCTCCCAGGCTCAGCTGCTTCATCAGGAAAAGGTACCACCTCTCTTCACCCCCCACCCCAGATCCAATAATTACCTGGGCTTGTGAGAGGATATCTTAACGCTGCGGTCAGTGTCTTTCAACAAGCATTTATTGAGTTCTGATGATGTCGCCAGTGTAGGGGCGGAAAAAATTTCCCTTTAACCTTTTAGGTTCCATAACTGGAGCCTGTAAATTAGATGGACACAAGACAGAGTAAGAGGAGGAAACAGTATTTTGTTTACACACGGAAGCTTCACAGAAAAGATGTGAAAACCAGAAGCAGCAGTTTGGCTTGAGAGTTTCCATGTGCCATTTTAACGAAGGGCGATTAACTGTGAAGTGCCTAGACAAAGGAAAAAGGAGTTGGGCTTCTAGGGGCAGTAAAAACATGGGGAAAGAAATTGAAGACAAACAGCTATTTAGTAATGCTGGTTTTGCAGACTGAGGTTGATGTGTCCACAGTGGTTAAGAGTCCTTGGTAGCGATGAAGAGTCATTCTCTTCCTACTGGTACAGGAGAGGGAGACACTTACAAATGGAAATGTACGCCCTGCTTTTAGGCAGAAAAGAGGAGGGCAGCGTGTTCCTCTTGCATCTGCTATTCCTCAGTTGCCTTCGGTTCAAAATAATTCTTACACCAAAACGGCATACTTGGAGAGGAAACGTTCTGATCCCCTTCATTACTATTTCATTAAATACTGCTGTATTTTCTTTTTTTTCCCCCCTGATCCACCTTTGTATAAGCTAACTTGTTGATCTGTTACTGATTAATTAAAGGCATTGATTACAAAAGCACACTCTTTTGCATTTAAAGCATCAAAGAAAGGTGCTAATTTTTCAGACATTATACCAGCTCAAGCATATATATCTTATTAGGACTTTTTTTTTCCCCTTCTGAAACACATTCTGTAGAAATGTAGATTGTGTTGGAGATAATTATCCTAATGAATGTGCATGTGTGTGTGTGTACCACCAACTGCATGAACACAAAGCAAATGTTTGGAATGGAAATTATGTTTTCCTTCTAAAGGGTAGTATTATGTGTTTTACTCCTCAAATGCATAATCAAATAACAAGAAAGCCTCAACAAGTTTATCGGAGGGAAGGGCAATTACTGCACTGGTTTTATTGTCCTATGAGTTAGATAAACAAAAGACATTTATCAGGGGGATGGTCTCAATAATTAATTCATTATGAAATAGGTAAAAATTTGCATTTCTGTGAGCAGTGCATCTTTTTTTCCCCTTCAAGTTCCCAGAGTCTTAGGCACACACCAGGGGCACTCTAAATTAACACTCAGTTTAGTTTTTCCAAGAGCAGGGAGCTGGCTTTCTGCAGAACCCTGCTTCCCCTGCCTGCCATTTATTTACTTCTTACTTCCCAGTGTCCAAATTCAATCCACTGCTTCACATCCACTTCCCATGCTGCCTCACACATAACTTCCTTTGACGCCTGCCTCTCTCCCCTCGGACCCGGTGTGGCAGACGATTTTTTCTCTCTCTCACAAAACTATCACTCTTTACTATGTTATGGTTGTCACTTAGCTGCATGACTTATATCTTCTGTGAAAGTGTGAGCTCCTGGAAACGGAGTCCCAGAGATGAGCACGTGCCTTGACCAGAGCAGCGCTTGGTAAGTAGTTCACAAATAAATGCAAAAGGGGAGTTCTTGATATAGTGAGTTCTTGACTATCCTTGGTTCAATTATCCACTCTATTGATTCTTTTTGGAAAACCTTGTATTCATTTAATTTCATTTGGTAGCTGCAAAAAGAACATAATTTAATATTATTAATGACCTGTGGGGACAAAAAAGAAAGAAAAGAAAAGAAAGGAAAAAAAGAAAAGAAAGGCAAATAAAAGAAATAAAAGCAGCATAGTAAATCTTAGGCAATATCACAAACAACAAACCCAAACACATAATTTGATGCAACATGAAATATGAATAGGTTAGGGATCATTCCCTGTTTTGGGGTTACTTATGGACTGGTCTCCCTGTAGGCACGGAGGCATAGGCGTTGGGGTGTGTTGTTGGTGGGGAATAATCATTCTGGAAGGGTCCAAATAGGGGCGCCTGGGGGGCTGAGTCGGTTGAGCGTCCGGCTTCGGCTCAGGTCATGATCTCATGGTTTGTGGGTTCGAGCCCTGAATCAGGCTCTGTGCTGACAGCTCAGAGCCTGGAGCCTGCTTCGGATTTTGTGTGTCCCTCTCTCCCTGACCCTCTCCTGCTCACACTGTCTCTCTCTGTCTCTCAAATATAAATAAAAAAATTTTTTTAAAAAGGGTCCAAATATCCATTTACTGATGAATGACAAAGAAAATACATACTCACATACACATATGTACACATATTTATACATATATAATAGAGAAGATTATATATAATGGAAGATTAATATAATATAGAAGATTATATATGTATAATGGAATATTGCTCAGCAATCAAAAAGAATGAATTCTTGCCATTTGTAACAACATGAATGGAACTAGAGTATATTATGTTAAGCAAAATAAGTCAGAGAAAGACAAATATATGATCTCACTCATGTGGAATTTAAGAAATAAAACAATTGAACAAAAGGGAAGGAAACATAAGATAAAAACACAGAGGGAGGCAAACCAAGAGACTCTTGAACACAGAGAACGAATTGAGGGTCGCTGGAGGGGAGCTGGGCTGGGGGATGGGCTCGATGGGTGATGACAATTAAGGTGGGCACTTGATGAGATGAGCACTGGGTGTTATATTTAAATCACTAAATTCTACTCGTGAAATCATGATTACACTATATATTAACTTGGACTTAAATAAATTTTAAAAATGAATTTTATAAAAAAGATATTATCCAAATGGAACTTTCTGGAGAGAGCTGGAGATGTCTGGGCATCTTCACAAATAAACTTTTTGAGTCTCCAAAAAAATAATTTCAGGGAGTATTTCTGTCACACAGGGGAATAAAACCTTCAATGAATTTGAATGGAAAGGGTAAATTTCATAATCACCCCATAGTTACCAAGAGAAATAAGTCACTCAGATGTCTGTAACCTGCCTTAAAGGAAAGATAGACAAACCCATTTTTAGGTAATAAAGAAGCCATCATAGAAATCCAAAATGAAACCTGATAAAAATAATAAAAACTGCTAAGCACAATAACAAGAAAAAAAACCATGTAGAGCACATAACAAATTCCATAAAAAGTGTCTGTTCTGTATTTTGGTAGAAGGACAATTCACTTCGTATGGAGAGCATAGTTCCATTGCCTCTGTCAGTCAAACAAAGTAACCAAAATATTGACCCTTGCCAGTTCTCTACATATTAGGAAAGCTGTTTCTTATAATAAAGATTCTGGTCTTGAGAAGTTGAATTGGTGGCAAATCTGCAAAGTTACTTGCCCCCATGTTGGAGAATTGAGGGATTAAGGAGGTTATGTTCTTCAACGCGACCTCCTCTCTGTTGTAGACAGATGAGTCAACACAACTCTCTTCTGATCAGTAAAAGACGACGTGAGTTGCAAATTCTACCCTATTAAGGCTTCCGATGACCAGATAACTGGTCCTGGAAGCACACAGGTTTGCACCGCCTGGGTCCACATACACAGAATTTTTTCAACACATACAGTACAGTAGTGTAAATGTATTTTCTGTCATGATTTTCTTAATAACATCCTCCTTTCTCTAGCTTACTGTACTGTAAGAACACAGCATAAAATACATAGAATGTACAAATGATGTGTTGATCAGCTGTTTGTGTTATCCATAAGGCTTCTAATCTACTGTAGTGGTGAAGATTTTGGAGAGTCAAAAGTTATACACAGATTGCATGAAGCATTAGGACCCTTAACACCCACATTGTCAAGGTCAACTGTACATTGTATTAATATCCTTAGTTGTTGTTGAATATAAGAAGATATCTGTGGTGGGTTCCATAACTCTACAGCTGGTCCTATTGTCTCCAGGCTTGACCTTCTATTTTCCAGAAGGGGGTTCCCTTGGGGCCAGGAAGAGCCCAGCTGAATGCATCGACCCAGACTACACCCGCATGTGGCCATTGAGCACTGGAAAAGTGGCTAGCCTGAACTGAAATGTGCTGTCAGTGTAAAATCCAAACCAGATTTCGAAGACTTAGGCTGAACAAAAAAAATGAAAAAGATCTCAATAGTGTTCATGTTGACTGCCTGTTGAGATGACAAACTTTGAATATATTAGATTACATAAGATAGATCATTAAAATTAATTTCACCTGTTTCTTTTTACAGAAATGCGGCTTTAATGCGTGTGGCTTAATTTACTGTGACTATTTGAATTTAAAATTAACTCTGTGGCTGGCATTTGTGCCTCACATTCTATTTCTATTGGATGACTCCGGAGGAGGGGAAAGACCTTCCTTTAAAAGAAAGGCCAGCGGCCACATACAGGTTCCAGACCCATGAATGTGTGTGAGTTCCAAAGCCAGAGATTAAATAGTGTATCTGGTCTTGAGACATACGCTCTTCCTATTTCTTCCAGCCTAAAGTCTGAACTCCTTAAAATCATACTGTATGAAGGTATTTATGTAGGCAACTTCAGTCTTTTAAAAACAATTCCTTTTAGCTGGAGTCTTTTGGGCTTGAGATGTGGCCCTCCACTCATGAGATAAATTTACCATAGATTTACCGTCTTAAAGCAAGGCTCAAATGTTGCAGATTTATTAGAATACAACAGGTGCTATTAATGTTAAACATGATGAAATTGTTACTAAATTCAGTGATGAGTCAGGGCCCCAACAACCAGAAAGCAACTCTAAGTCTCATTAGAGATTCCTTTGTTATTCTTCTTTCATTGTGTGTTTCCTCTGATAAAAGCTCACTGTGAGAAATAGTATTAGTTAAGTGCTGTCTTAGTCCATCTGGCCTGTTATATCAAAGTCCCACAGACTGGGTGATTTGTGAACAGAAATTAATTTCTCCCAGTTTTGGAGGCTGGAAGTCCAAGGTCTGGGTGCCAGTGTGGTCGGGTCATGGTAGACCCCCGTGCTGGGCTGCAGATGGTCAACTTCTTTTTGTCCTCACAGAGCAGAGACAGAATGAATAGCCTTTCTTACAAGGGATCCCATCAGGAGGGTCCACCCTTATGATCTCCTCACTCCCCAAAGGTCCCACCTTCAAATACTATCATATCAGGGATTAGGTTTCAACATACAAATTTTGGTGGGACCAAACATTCATTCCATAATAATTGTGTACTTTTAAAAAGCAATTTGCAATCTTTGTTTTCATAAAGATTATCTAATTTGAATCGTATTAAAGTGCGAAGAAGTATTCAGGATGGGGGGCATCTGGGTGGCTCAGTCGGTTAAGCATTGACTCCAGCTCAGGTCATGATCTCATGGTTCGTGAGTTTGAGCCCTGTGTCAGGCTCTATGCTGACAGCTTGGAGCCTGGAGCCTGCTTGGGATTCTATATCTCCATTTCTCTCTCTGCCTCTCCCCCACTCGTGGTCTGTCTCTCTCTCTCTGTTTCTCAAAATTAAATAAATGTTAAAATTTAAATTAAAAAGGAAGTATTCAGGATGGATATTATGGGCCCTATTTTATGGACAATGTCACTTGGGCTTTGCTCCATCTCCCCTAATTAGTATGGGTAAAGGTGGAGTCAGGGCTTTGGCCTTAGTGCCCTGACTTTCACTTATTCCTTTCCTGCTCCACAGTCCAGTGCGTGGGCTGCCATATTGCAGCAGCGAAGGATCAGGCCGTAGGGTCCAACTGGATCCCAGCTCCACCACATGCCTGCTACAGGAAGAAGTGAACCACACTGAACTCTCTGCACCTCAACCTCCTTATCAATAAAATACCAATACCTGTTATACTTTTCTCCTGAGACAATCATGGGGTTTAATTAACTTAATACCTATTTCACAGATGCACAAATCGAAGCCCAGAGATGTCAAGTAACCAGCCCAGGGCCACGTAGCTCATCAGGGGGAGATCCAGGTTTCAAACAAAGTCTAATTCCAATACCCCTACTCTTTCCTTTTACCCCCTAAGTGTGGCTGTCAAAGTTTTGCTTTATTTCCCACTTATTGGCAAGCATAATTAGTTAACTGAGGTGGATTCAGTGGAGTATAGTCATAAAGTCACCTTCAAATCCAAGTTTGAGCTAATTCTTGTTCTGTCCCAAAGTGAGCTTTCTCTCATAGCCTCCTGATCTTTCTTTTCTTTCTTTCTTCCTTTCTTTCTTTCTTTCTTTTTCTTTCAGCTTTATTGTGGCATAGGTGACAAATAAAATAGTAAGATATTTAAATTGTACGTCATGATGATATACATTATGAAAGACTCCCAACTATCTAGTTAATTAACACACACATCGCTTCTTTATTTAGTTTTTTTTTAGTGAGAGTTTTCTCTTAGCAAATTCCAGTTATACAATACAGTATTATCAACTACAGTCACTATGTTATGCATTGGATCCTCACACCCTATTCATCTTCTAGATGAAAGTATAAGACAGCATAAGAGCTTTGACAGACTCCCCCACTCTCCCCCACCCCCAGCCCTTGGCAACTACTTTCCTACTCTATGATTTTATGTTGTTTCTTTTTAGATTCCATCTACCAGTGATACCACGCTGTATTTGTCTGTCTCTGTCCGGCTTATTGCAGTTTGCATAATGCCCTCAAGATCCACCCATGTTGTCGTAAATGGCAGGATTTTTTTCTTCCTCATGGCTGAATAATACGCTACTGTAAAGATAATATCTACACACAGAGAGATAAATGTACACCTGTATCTATATATATCTCACATTTTCTTTATCCCTCCATCCACCGACAGACACTTAGATCGTTTCCGTATTTTGGTTACTGTGAAAATGCTGCAGTGCCCATGGGGGGACCAATGTCTCTTTGAGGTCCTGTGTTCACTTGCTTTGGGTATGTACCCAAATTGGGATTGCCGGGTCATACAGAAGTTCTGTTTCAGTTTTTTGAGGAATCCCTATACTGTTTTCCATAGTGACTGCACCCAATTTACATTTCCATCTGGTCCATGTAAGTCACAGGAATGTTCCAGCTTCAGCAATTAGAACGTCCAGTTGAGCATAATAACGCCTACTCAGAACTCTTACTCCGTTGTGAGTGTCTCCTTCCCTCAGCGCTCCTCCTACCTGGAAGCCTGAGGGGGGAGCAGGGTGCGGGACCCTTTACTTGACTAGTCCCTCCTGCCCTGCTCCCACACAGCCCTGGTCCTTCAGGAGAGGGGAGAGGAAGAGAGGAGGAAGTGGCCTGTGCTATCTTGATCCAGCATCCACACTCTCTGTCTTGCCCGTGGTCCCCACAGACCGTGCCCTGGGGCTCTTTTGTGGGTTTGTGGATAACTGGGTTCAGTTGGGACTGTGCTCCACCTTTCCCTCTTCTTGGGTCTCTGCAAGGCACCTCTTGCTGTGTCACTGAGTCTACTGGCTCATGGGACCCTTAGGCTTCCCGACACCACTGCCATCACTGGGGAAGTAAAGGGACATTTTACTGCATCTTTCTGTCCTTTGTTGCCTTGAACACTGTCATCACCTTCACATTCCACAGGCGGGCATCAGAGACCCCTTCTCTGCATCTCCTATACTCCAGGGAACACAAATGAAGGTGTCCCCTTGAAGCCTCTAAGGTGGGGGAAGAGAGAACCCTGGAAGAAATGTCAACAGTCTTCTTAAAGGACTATCTCCACTCTTCTCTTTGACCTCCAGCTGCCCACACACTATTGGAGACAGAGGATGAGCAAACCGTCCCCAAACCTGGTTTCAGACCCCACCTTGCAGAGTCATGCATAGATGGTCTGGATTCAACTTCACTTTGGAACAGGGGATACTTGACCCTTTTTTCCCCAGAAGTCCTCACAGCCTGAGCTACAATCAGGATGAAATATCCCTTCTTTTTCACCCGCCCTGTACCATGTGTGACATACTCATAATTGGGTCTGGTACATCCTAAGTGCTCAGTTCCTATTTGCTTTTATAACTTCCTGCTGGCTGGTGGTGGAACATTGGACAAGTTGTCTAAGGTTCACTCTGCTTCAGCTTGTCAGGGTCCTGGTCAGGTGCTTGTGGGGGGAAGCCCTGTCCCAGCACAGGCTGGGTGGTGACAAAGCATACCTCAGCTACTAGCGAAGCTTCCTGCCTGTCCAAAGGTGACAGCAGCCCTTCTCAGACCAGGTCTGCCTGAGTCCCTTGAAGAATGCACCCCAGTGAAAGGGTAACTTTGATACACAAAACAAGCCCTGTGATGACTGTAAAAGGAACTGTGGACGAGCATAAAAAGATAACCCTTCAGGAGCAGGAAATCAGAAGCAGGGTCAAGGACAAGCCAAAGGAAGAGTCTACAGAAACCCCAGCCTGTGGGAAGAGCAAAAGGTGGGGGTAAGAGAGACTATGACGCCCAAGACACTAAGCACTTGTAGAAAGTTGGAATAAAAGGAGAGGACAGAAATGCCTTATCACAGATGAGGAACGGTGTCACAAATCCTTAGTCTCTCAATGGAGGCTCCCCGTCTCTGGGCTGATTGTGTAAGAGCATTATCTCTTCATGATAGACCTTCTCAAGCTGTGAGCTCCTTGAAAGAAAGGCACAAGATCAACACTGTGGATTTCTCGCCACACCCACGGTAATCAGTCGGAGGCAGGCTTCGGACTCTGCATCAAATCATTTCCATACTATGTGGAGAGAAGTAAAACAGGTTTACTTCACAGCATTTTTGTTTTTTAAACAAGTTGGGATGAAAGCTGGAGCTGAGATTATTTATCCTCATCTGAAATGTAGTTAAACAACACTTGGAGAACACTTTTTGGCATAGACAGGGAGAGTCCCTAATGAAGCATTTACTTGTGTCTGATTTTTATTTGTTTTTGCCAGGTTCATTTAATTTGATAGACGGCCTGAGCCTCCAAGAAATGCCATTGGAACCTCATAAAGACGTATAGCACAGAGGCGAGCTTCTCACGCAGAAACAGCCTCTGTGCCTCTGGGAGCCACTTGGGGCGTGTGGACCTCAGCTGATGGAAAGGGGGCTTGAACAACAATTTCTTTTCCAACAGTTCTAGAGGCTGGAAGTCCAAGATCAAGGTGCTGGTTGGGTTGATATCGAGTGAGATTTCTCTTCCTGAGTTGCAGATGGTCACCTTCTCCCTTCTATTTGCATGACCTTCTTTCTCTGTGTGAGCGCACATGCTTCTGTCTCTCCCTCTTCTTGCAAGGACTCCAGTCCTATTCCATCAGGACCCCACTCTTGTCACCTCCTGTATCATTCATTACATCCTTGAAAGGTCTTGTCTGCAAAAACAATCAAATGGAGGCTTAGAGTTTCAGTAAATGAATTTGAGGGGAGCTCGATTCAGTCTGTAACAGAGCTGCGCATAGATGTTCCATTTCTTCTACCAGGCGTTTGGGAAGATTGCACACCTTGCTCCCTTTGAATTCAGATGTGGCTCAGGGATGAGAGCGTATGGCACCTGCTTTGTCTCCTGCTTTGTTCATTGAGATGTGCGATGACGTGATGTGCCAACAGGGGAGAGGATTTAAAGTCTAAGGCATGAACCCCCACATTCCCTTCCCCTCAAAACATCTGTTCCGGAGATGTTCTTGCTTCCAGGGGAGTCCGATGGGAAAGCACCCTGCTGTCAGGTGCTGTCCATGTATGTGAGGGAGAAATTTTTTAAAAACTATTGATATATACTTCCAACTGTGGTTTGCCATTGAGATTTGGGGTTATTTCATGTACCATGACCTAGCTCATCCTCACCTACACAAAGGTCAAGTATCCATTTGCTGTGACATTTGGTACTTGTAGAACCAAACACACATCTTTACATCTTCTCTTCCTAGGCTATCTCAGAAAATAGCATACAACGGTGCTGATCCTGGCAATTAATTTTTATATTTAATTGCTTTTCTGAGCATGCCTGGGCACCTATCTATAATTCATGTTATCTAACCTGGTAATTCTCTTCAATCAACTTTCCTCACAAGCCACAAGCCAATATTTTCAAATTTCTGTCTAGAATCCTTCCCACAAAAGCACTGCCAGTGTTTTCAATTCACCATGCTCCAGAACAGACTTGTTTTCCCCTGTATTCCAGGACTTTCTCTTGCTTTTATGATCATCCTGGCTGCAAGCCTCAAAAACATTTTGTGTATATACCAGGAGTACAGGAAATATGTCTTCGAAATCTTTCTGTTTTTACAAAAATTGTTTTTGGAAAATGGCGGGGTGCCTGAATGGTTCAGTTACTTGAGCGTCTCACTCTTGATTTCATCTCAGGTCACGATCCCAGGGTTGTGGGATAGAGTCCCACATGGGACTCCATAATGAGCATGGAGCCTGCTTAAGATTTTCTCTCTCTCTCTCTCTCTCTCTTTCTCTCTGCCCATCTCCCACCCCCTCTTTAAAAAAATATCAAGCAGTTACAGAAGTTGACAGAATTGTACATGAACCTCCCCATACCAATCAACCAGCAACTAATTATCAGCTCATGGCCCATCCTGTCTTTCCATTTGCATACATACCCCAATCAGATTAATTTGAAGCCATAAATGCTTTGTTGTGCATTTCTTATCACTGACAAATAACTAACAGTAAGTGATATTTCAAGTTAGTGTTCCATGATCGCTGGGTGTCAACTGTCTCATAATCTTGTTTCTGTGGTTGACATTTACATGAACCTGATTGAAATAAAGTTCACACACTCCAATCTATTGATTCTTCTTTAGTCTATAAATGCTCTATCTCTGACCCCTGCTCTCTCTCCCTTTTTCCTTACAAGTCACTTATTGAAAAGCACGATTCCCACGAAGTTTGTTTAGCATATTCTACAGTTGCCTGCATTTCCTGTAAATTGGTAGTTTATACAGAGGCATGAAATGCATTATTTGGAAAAACCTCTGCATAGGTGACATATTATATACTCCTATTAGGAGGCTCACGATTTATGGTCTCTTTCTGTGATATTAACAGCCATTGATGATCATTGTCTAGGTCAGTGGCTCTCAGTCTTTTTTTTTTTTTAATGTTTACTTATTATTTTTGAGAGAGTGAGACAGAGTGTGAACAGGGGAGGGGTGGAGGAAGAGGGAGACACAGAATCTGAAGCAGGCTTCAGGCTCTGAGCTATCAGTACAGAGCCCAAAGCCGGGCTGGAATTCACAAACCACGAGACCATGACCTGAGCGGAAATCGGACACTTAACTGACTGAGCCTCCCAGGCGCCCCCAGTCATTCTCCAGAATCACTTGATGGACTTGTTAAAACACAGATTGCTAAGGTGGTCCCAACCTGAATTTCTGGTCCAGTAGGTCTGGGTTAGGCCCAGAGTCAGCTTTTTAACAAGTTCCCAGGTGATGGGTGGACCTGGACTGAGATTGCTGGTCCAAGGACTACACTTTCAGAACCCCAGACCTGGAGCTATAATTTTATTAGGGGTTGAATGGTGGTGATGTTCTGGTCTATCTTTCCTTCTCACTTCATTAGTTGGAATGCATTTATACAAGGAAATTTTCCGAATCATTTCTTTGGTTACCTTGAGGTAGAGTCGGTATAAGGAAGGCACTGCAAATATTTGATTCTTTTCCTTTACCAGTTTTCAAAATGAGTTCAATAATATCCTCAGAGGTAACAAGTGGCGTGTGTGTGTGTGTGTGTGTGTGTGTGTATTTCACTCCATTGCAGTTTTTATTCTTACTGATACTCAAACGGTCTCTTGTTGAACCATGGGAACCTTGGAGACGTTCTGAGTCTGCATCTTCCTTGCCAAATAAGTGTCATCTGTCCAGCAGCTAAGCCCTTGTCACCACCCCTTGCCTGCCCTCCTCCCCACTTCAGCTCATTCTACATACGAGCAGGTGTCTCATTCACTTGTCTTTGGTGAAATTCCAGTCAAGTCATTACCTGCTCAAAAAATCCTCAGTGACTCCCCGCGTTGAATATAGAGCCTGGCACTGGCATGGGAGCCCTGCCTGGTGGTGTAGCTCTCTCATTTTCTCTCCAGTGCTCACTCCCGTCCTGAAGAAAGGTGGGAAGGCCTTTGCCCATCTGGTCTCCCTTCACCGGCTTCGTTCATCCCAAGTGGCCCTTGTCTTCGGGATCTTTCTTGATTTCTTCAGCTGTGAAGGTGAGCTCCTGCATTCCGTACTTCTCTTTGAAGTATTCTATTTTAGACTTTGTATTTTCATCACCAGTAGGCTTGTCTGTTACTCTTTATAGTAAAAATGGTCTCTTGATGGTTTCATTCAACTTCTACTTATGTGGCATCCTGTCCTACAACCTCCAGGTGCTAAATACATGTTTGTAGAATGATGCTGAATATGCGGCAGTGGCCATAAACTCAACTAATAGTCACTGAAATAGATATGGATTTATGTGCATATGTATATCTAGCTATGTAAATATTTACATTTGCATATATAGCTATATAAATATTTATATTTACATATATCTATATCTATGAATTCCGAAGCACTAAAAATGTCCGTATTTTTCTGAATCGTTTGAAGCAACAACATAATTCTGCAGAGACAATTTACAGAGAGCCAGGAGTCTCCCTACTTCCATTCAGGAAGTTAGGAGAAAGAACAATTCTCTCCTTGCTCTACTGTAATTTCTTCTTATGTGAAATCCTTAATCTTCCTTTAGCCCACAAAGACCTGACCCTGCGTTAGTAAATTTGGGTGGCCCCATATATCTGACATAGAGACACGCTGCTCTGTCTGGTTACCTATCATTCAAGTATGTCTGTGTCTGGCTGGGCTAATCCACCAGGCTAAATTTGGAAAGACAGGGTTTTTGAAAATCAGCCTTCAGGAATAATAGATGAGAAAACTCACCTACCATTGTTGTGAGCAAACTGGAGTGAGGGTTTCCCACACTTCCCGGCGCTGTACCCTGAAACGCCAGGAGGAAAAATCCGGTGGATAATTTTTATGTCTGTCCCTACGACAACTAGCCCAGCCACTCCGCGGGGACACGGACGATTATGCCACAGCAGGGATTCGCAGCCTGGGGTCCCCGAGCCACGCGCGGGGTAAACCCTCCACATGCCCTCCTGGTGGCATGAAAAACAACATCAGGTGCACCAGAAATCGCATCCTGTTCTAGGGAAACACCTGTGAGAGACGCCACAGACCACTCACTGATGGATGCTGGAACCCAGAATCCGTTGCCTCGGTGCGTTATCACGGCACAAGCCATCTGGAGGGGCCGGAAGATTCACCAGTTCTCCTCGCGCGCATGCGCGGGGAGTTACTGACGTTCGCAGCGGAAATGACGCAGGCTCACGTTCTCACAGAGCGAGAGAGCTCCGGGTGGACCCAAAGCATCCCTACGGCGGCAGCTGATGGAGTTCAATTTCAGGCGTTGCGTTAAGGTTGCTCTCCATTTTATTATCAATATTATGAGAAGCCGGAAGCCTGAAAATCACGCTGTTCCTGATTCTAATTGTGCTGTTATCTGCATCCTTAAAATGATTCTTGAAGGATTTGAGATTCCTACTCGAGTTCTCTTGAGAATCCATTTGAGGTGGAAATTTAATCCCCCCACCGCCTGTTGGGTCTTCATGGATTCAGAAAAAAAATGCCATCATTTTTTTGTGTGTGAAGCTAGGCAAACCTCCCCGCCCAAAATAAGGAAAATGTCATTTGTAAAACGCCAAAAAAAAGTCAAGTGTATGATCTCCAAACAAATGACCCTCACTTCTGTTTTGAGAGCAATATGGAGTCTGAAATGGAAAGGTAAACATTTGTCTGAAAATAGTGTCCGAGTGTGGGCATGGGCCTGTGTGCATGTGCCCAGGGAATTGGAGGGCAGATTGGAAACCACTGGGAGGTATCTGGTGCGGAAATTTGGAATTGCTACTCTCTTGTGCCTTTTATCCTGAGGTGCTAAGTTTTAGCACAGTCTTAGTTCCTTAATTAATGATTAAACAAATTCAATTCATGATTTAACTTAATTAAACAACTAATGAATTTGTGTATGCAGGAATCATTAATGTGGTGTCTGAGGCAGGCCTCTGGGGCGTATTTAACTCAGTAAATAGTATCTATTATATACACATGTCTCTCTGCTTTATAAACCACACCCCTGCTGTAGAGTTTCTCCGTTCTACTCAGGGTTAACTCTATGCACAGATGCATAGATTACCCTTTATGTCTGACGATAATTTTCCTGGTACATTTGCTAAGAGATCTGTATTTGGAAATGTATTTCCAACAGTGCCGATCAGTTATGTTATTTTTTAAAAACTATTGAGGCCTATTATAGGACTCATGGACCACTCATTTTAGGAAGACAGAATGCAATCTTGTTATAGTTTTAGATATATCCTCTTTTCATTTTGAAAGTACAATGACATCTCAGAGATCTAACTTAAAGGCCGCTCTGTGAAATAGAAAATTTGAAAAGAAATAGTTTTCATGATTTTCAAGTGGAGGTCCTCCATTGGGATGGCCAGATATGCCTCTCTCCAGGGGCAGAGGTCCTATTTTGGAATAAACAGAAGAGAGAGATGGTAGAAGGCAATCAACACACACCAAAGTTTAATAACCATCCTGGGCTTTGGATTCATTAGTTCATCGGGATGTTTTTCATCTTGCACTTTAAGGATTTGAGATTTTCAAGGATTTGAGGAGGGAGGCGGGGCCTAAAGAAATGACGTCACTTGCCCAAGGTCACCCCGCTAATAACAAAGTGGGGCTGGCTGATCTGCCTGTGTCTGTGCTACACCATCCATCCAAGTGGCATCTCGCATGCTCCTAATTGATAGCTTGGGCTTCTAACGTACTTGACAACAGTTTGTTTTCTAAAGTAGGCAGACACTTCTCCTGGAATCTCATTGACACTATTAATTTGCTTGGCAAACC
This sequence comes from Helogale parvula, assembly GCA_004023845.1. Taxonomy (NCBI): domain Eukaryota; kingdom Metazoa; phylum Chordata; class Mammalia; order Carnivora; family Herpestidae; genus Helogale; species Helogale parvula. The sequence goes on from PJEM01004902.1 coordinate 108,749, forward strand.
ACTGTATCCTGAGTAGTGCCAAGGAAAACGTCGACAATCCCCTGTCTTCATTATCAGCGACTCTAAATGAGGGTGTCCTATTAAATGAGGAGGTTAGCTTGCAGATCTACAGGAAAGATATGGAGGCTCCATACCTGGGTTATTCTTACAGCCCAGGCCCGGACTCAGAGCAGACGCCTAATGAGGAAAAGCAGAGAGAAATCGGCAGCGTTCCTCTGGGAAAGCCAAAGCTGAACATTGTTCACTTGCTTTTTAATTGGGGAAATGCATTTAAGCAATCGACATGGGTGCTTCCAGACCACTCTCTGATTATCCACATTTTTGAGACAGAGCTGTTGCGACGCAGTAGTTTTTGCATCGTATGTAGACGAATTAGAGGATCTCCCGGGAATCCCTCTTTATGCTGACCTTAGACTTTCTCCGCAAGCACAGTGCCTCGGTGAGAGTGAATGGGTTAAAATGAGCCTATTTCAACAAACTCCTGAGTCCATGTTTATTGATCAGTCTTGGACTTTTCTGAACTGTGCCTTTTTCTAGAACAGGCTCACGGCACACGCAAAATGATATATGGCTTTCAACGACAGCTACCAGATTTGGAAAACACGGAGTAGTAGTAGTACCAGCCCTTCTGAGGTCGGGGGATGACAGAAAAGGTGTGGGTCATGGAAGGGAAGGCTCCAGATGCCCATGCCCTTAGTCCTTAAGAAGATCCGTCAGAGTCCATTTAAGAACCCGGACAGTCCCTAAGAATGGAGTCCTGGGTTTGAGCTTCCAGAAAGTGATGTGTTGGGTGGATTCAATCTTGTCGTGAGAAGGGAGGGCAGGTCAGAATAGAAATTGACCTCAGCTACCGCTGCCTTCTCTCCTCAGCTTCCAAACTCCCTTCGTAAGGGAGGGAGGCAAACATCAAGTGCTCCAACAACACTCCAGTTCTGGATGAGGGTAAGAAGGAAATCCTAAAGAACACTGATCTGTCCTCCTTCATCAACTCTGGAAATGGCTTGTTTCACATTCAAATGCATAGACGTGGAATTTGTCAGCATTCCATTCCTTTCTGAGCACCTAGAGGCAAATGCCTTTCAGATCTTAGGACCAGGGGAACCTGCCTCCCTGAGTAACAACCGGTCTGTTTTCATTCCACACACACACACTAAGACTCTGGAATACGATCATATTTCTCTCTTGCTTTGTCTCTAGAGGAGTTTGGAACTGGGTTTCAAACTCATCAGGTTTCGGGGAAAGCCCTCTCTTTCTAAGTCTTCCACTCATCTCCAACACACCAAATTTGTCATTTGTATACGAACCTCTGTTCCCCAAGTCCCTGTCCCAAAATTTTCCAGGTGTCAACACGGTGACTAAACAGCGTTATAATCTGTTCATCCTTTCAGGTTGTGTACTGCATAATTCTAAGAAATGCTGTTCAAATAGACTACAACATAACCACAATGTGAATGGCGCCCTGTAGAGTTGTGCAGTGCATAACCTGTGCAACCATTCATGGATGCCCAGGGAGAAGACACTTTCCCTCAGCGGGTCCATTTTGTTTTGGGATGGGATATACTTACCTTTCACAGTCCAGGATTCTTCAAGGACAATGGCCCCATATAATTTGAAACATGACTTAGCAATGGTCACCTATGGTTTTCTCCTTCTGTGATTTCCGTTTGAAATTTAGTGCAAACAGCTGAGAGAAAGTTCTAGATATAAAATGGCACCATTGTATGTCTTCGTACAGAGCCCAAAACTTGGATAATTCTGTCTTCATTCCTCCAGTTAAATTCTTAGAAGAGTGTGCAGCATCCCCTTTTAGTGCCAATGGATGTATTTCCCCCACTCATTCTGTTCACCCTTCGTGGAGATGCCAAGAGTCAAATGCTGTTTCCACTCAGCTCCCCTTACAGATTCCCACGTCAGAAAATTCCTTGTGCAACTGCTGACTTCATCTTCTCCTACTTTTTCCTAAGTACTACCCTCTTCGTCCGTAATAAGAAAGGAAGACAGACCTCTTCGAGTTACCTCGAGGAGTCACATCTCCCGCTCTCTGGTTAACAGAAAGCATGTCACATTCTCAACACCAAACACGAGTTGGTCCCAAGGTCACCCACTCGTACAGTCTTGGAGATTCTTCTAAAATTTTCCACATTTCCACATTTACTAAACCAAAAGCCCATCCTTATTGTTCATACCCCCAGACAGCGTCTCACAGTCCACACCAAATTCATCTGCTTTGAGGATTCTTTCCTGCCCATACTAAACTAGTAATCCAAACCCAAACACAAGAGGATAAAACATGTAGGAGCAACTGGTAATTTAGCAGCAAAGCGTTGACATTACACAGAAGACTGAGACGAGCAGATTTAAGTATCAGGCTTTAAAAGTAGGTATGTACGTAGCAGGTGTCTTAGAGAGGGGTGCCCTGATACTTTCATGTTTTGCAGGAAATGCAATGATATCAGCTGTTTTCCTTCTCCATCTGCATAGGCTTGGGGCTGAAGGATACAGGTAGATAGACTCAAATCGAGTAAGCCGCCGTCTAGTTTCAGAGAACGTAGAAATTCCAACAGCATGGTGTAGATGTGGGAGCACTGAAGGCAGCATTCGGTTAGAGTTCAGGGTCTGTGACCCTATTTCTTCGCAGTAAAACTGAGACCCCTGCGTCAGTAGAGGAGCTGAAATGAGGGAAAGTACAAGAATTCAGTACGTGGGGCACTTTCAGGCAGAAGGACTTTCTTCCATGATGTGTGCCTCTGAACTATTTGGGGCGTGTTTATGGGCGTAAAATGCTCCCCGGGGATTCAAGATGGCCGGAGACTGCTGTTAACAATTAGTGGCCTTGAAAACATGGGATGAACACAGAATCTACTTTTTCTTTGTGATTTATCCAAGTATAAAAGGATATGGCGCTGTGGGGTGCTATTACGTTTTTCCATTTCCACTTCCTTAAGAAACTGGTTTAGGGGCACCTGGGTGGCTCAGTCAGTTAAGTGTCTGACCTTGGCTCACATCATGAGCTCATGGCTCATGGGTCTGAGCTCCATATCGGGCTCTGTGCTAACAGCTCAGAGCCTGGAGCCTGCTTCAGATTCTGTGTCTCCCTTTCTCTGCCCCTCCCATCCTTGTGCTCTCCCTCTCAAAACAATAAATAAACATTAAAAAGAAATTGGGGTGCTTGGGTGGCTCAGTCGGTTGTGCGTCCGGCTTCAGCTCAGGTCATGATCTCATGTTCGTGGGTTTGAGCCCCGCATCAGGCTCTGTGCTGACAACTAGTTCAAAGCCTGGAGGCTGCTTCAGATTCTGTGTCTCCTTCTCTCTCTGCCCCTCCCCTGCTCATGCTGTCTCTCAAAAATAAATAAAAAACATAAAAAGAAATTAAAAAATAAAATAGAATTTAAAAAGACTTTTGCTGGTTAAACTCCCCCCACGTGGAAGGCATGGATGCCACATGCCCCCCTCACCCAGCACAGAGCCTGGCATCTAGAAAGAATTCTAAGTAAGGTCTAGCTCTTTTTCTCTTTGCTCTCATTGCCCTGGGAGGGGGATGCTGTGTTCCATGCAGTGGGCATCTAAGCACCTTAATGCGTTTGTTCTAAGGCTTTGACTCATAGCAGGTGTCTGATTAGTATTAATAGAGATGACAATGATGATGACGACAAGGACGACAATAGCCTGGACAGTGATGCTGAGTCGTTCTCGCTCAGGACACCACGCCTGGAAATGTTACATGTCTCTCGGAGCCCCTGTGTGCCACAGCAGTGTGCCTCCCGCACGCCCCCGCTCAGCGAGTTGACAACGAGACATCTGTTCGAGTGAACTTCTGACTATCAAGGTTGATGCCTAACATGAGCGTCTCCAGAGTTCTGCATTGTGCTCGTGTCAGAGGGCAACATCTGGCAGTCAAGGTCAGGCAGCATCTGGCAGTCAAGGTCAGGCAACATCCAGCAGTCAGGGTCAGGCAACGAAGAGTTTGCAAGAACGGGTATTCCCGGCAGAGCTGGGCACACGGTGGGGCTCATCCTCCCTGGCAAAACCACCGTCATATTTATGAACTTATTCAGAGAGGACAGTGTCTTTCTCTGGCTGAGTTCAGCTCAGAATGAGTGAGCCGGCCCGAGAAGACACAGGGGGTCCCCATGTATTTGAAAAACTCTCTTTCAAACCCACCTGAATCTCGAGTTTTAGGACATCCATTCCGATGGAGGGAATTTGCATCTGTGTCTGGGATAAAACCAGGAAGCTGGAAAAGTTTGCTCACAAGGCTGCGACTCACCCTGTCCTGGTCTGGGCTCCTTACGTGACCTGCGCTCATTTTATTGAAGGGAGAGGAAGTTCAGAGGTTGTTAGTGTCAGAAACTAGAGCAGCAGCCCGACGAGGCAGCCTTCCTTTGACCCCAGAACCCTGGGCACTTCCTCAAAGCCAAGGAGGATGGAGGATATGTTTTGCCTCCAGCATCTCCAACGTGGCCAACATGTTCTACAGAAGCAAGATGTTTTGGAAACAATTCAAAATTTCTTATTTAACTTCCGTAGGTATTGAGACATAATTCTCCTCAACATGATAGTCTGGTGTGAAATTAAAACCATGTATTTTATTTCATTTATTTTTAACGTTTATTTATTTATTTTGAGAGTTAGAGTACAAGCAGGGAAGTCCCAGAGAGAGGGGAAAGAGAATCCCAAGAAGGCTCTGCACTGACAGCACAGAGTCCAAACTCAAGAACCATGAGATCATGACTTGAGCCAAAACCAAGAGTCAGACGCTTAACCAACTGAGCCACCCAAGCTCCCATAAAACCATGTATTTTAAAATAAACAGAAAAACCCATATGTTGCTAGCACATTACAAGGGTTATCTTACAATGGTGGTTAATATTAATAAGCTATACCGCAAAGAGCCGTGCTGAAGTCAGAGGTCTACACCACATAATATTTGTGATGTTCCCATAATATTCATTACGCATTTCCATATATTACAGGAAACATATTTTTCCCTGAATTCTAGCTCTAGAGTTCTCTGTCTGCTTCAAAGCCCGGTTTATAAATACCAGCTTTTGGTGATGCAGCTTCTTTATTAAGCACCTAACAAAGGAGGCGAACCTACACAGTCACTTCTACCAGGAGAAAAACGCCAAGGGGAAAACTCAACGCTGCTTTAAAAGGTGTGCAGCTTAATTAACTCGGGACGGTGGAGCCTACTATATTTTGAAAAATTAAAGGTAGCGGCCATAATGTTCATGCTTTTTCTTCTCTTCATTTGATGCTATTTCGATTAAATGATTGAGAACACATGTTGGTGAGCAGGTCAGAAGCAAAGGTAGCTTCTATTTCCTCCGTCCCTGCATCTGATTATGTGACATGCGTCAGAACAGTGGCCTTGTTAGGCTTGCCACTACCTCGATGAGATGGCACATAAATCCCTCGTTTATTTCTTTTTTCTAGAAAAACGACCCTTCCATTGACCCACGAAATCTAAGAAAGAAAAATAAAAGCACGTCCTTGGCTTGAATTCCGTGAGTAATAATCCCAGTGAGGATGTACTGCTCATTGGCATTTTCCAGTTGTCTTAGTTCTGTTATATTAATAATTATTTTATTCCTTAAAATTTTTTTCAATGTTTATTCATTTTTGATCGGCAGAGCATGAGCAGGGGAGGGGCAGAGAGAGGGACACACAGAATCCGAAGCAGGCTCCAGGCTCTGAGCTGTCAGCACAGAGCCTGATGTGGGGTCCAAACCCAAGAACTGTGAGATTGTGACCTGAGTTGAAGCTGAATGCTTAACTGACTGAGCCACCCAGGCGTCCTTAACAAAAGTTTTTTTTTTTTTTAATTAGGACAAGAGCTCTGATTTTTAAAGAAATTGCCCAGCCTCTTTCTTTTCTTTTCTTTCTTTTTTTTTTTTCAAGAGAGAAACACGAGAGAAATGTTTAGGAAACTTTGGTGCCTGCTGCCTGCTTTTGATAACCTTGATTACTTTGGGGGCAGCTGTCCTCTGTGTACGTTTCCATTTTTGAACCATGCCAGGAGGACATGGGATGGTGACTAAGCCTGAGGCTCTGGAGTCAGACAACAAAGGTCACAGCGTGGCTCAGATCTTACTGGCTCAGTGACCTTGGGCAGGGAGGCCAGTATCAGCACTCATCCCAGAGGCCTGGGTGAAAAAGGAAAAGTGGGAAGGTCAATGGGTTTTTCAGCGTAGACAATTAGTTTGTAAGCAAAAACAAAGTCTTTTCCATGCTGAGTGTGGAACCTGAGACAGGGTTCGATCCCACAACCCTGGAATCGTGACCGGAGCTGAAATGAAGAGTTGGATGCTCAACCGACTGAGCCACCCAGGCATCCCATTGGGAATATGTATCTCTGCTATTTTGCTTTCATTCCTAGCTTGCTGCACATTTTCATCATGGGTGGGCACTGGATTTTGTGAAATGTTTTTCAGCTTGACTTAAAAGGATCACGTGGACTTCCTCCATCAATTCATTAATTTCACTCAATTACACTATTATTTTTGCACAGTGTTTGCATTCCTAGAATAAATCCAACTTGGTCACAAAGAAAAATGACTTAATCACTCTTTTAATATACCATTAAGTTCAACCAGTTAATAGTTTATTTAGGGGATTAGCACTTACGTTCAAGTAAGAGGCTTACTACGTATACAAAGGACAGGTCAGCTCGTGGTACATAAGCAGCAACAATTGGTGATAGACTAGACTTAGACAAGGTTAATGGGTCCAAGAGGAAACAGACAAAGGCTAAATGAACTTCTCATGCTCAGAAGATGTGGGCTCGATGTAGTGCTGTCTAGAATCCCCAGGGAAACTCTGGGCGTCCTTTGGGTGAATCTTCAAGGAATTTTCTGTGCATGTTGCTGCAGGTCATCTCCAGAGAGCACCCAAAATGATTCAGGGGTTAAGGAAGTTTCCTATGAATGAAGCAGATGAAAAGTTATGTTTCAGTCTGGAAATCAAAAAAGAGATGAGTGAAGATACCATTTTTAAAAAATGCTGTAGACAAACATGGAAACTTGAACATGAATTTAGATATTGGACGGTGGTGGGTTGGGGGCAGGTTTGCTGCAGGTGCATGTAGGGGAACTGGGTTAGATACTAGGTCTTTAACTTACTGTGGGGATTTTTAAACAGGACTTACAGGAATGGGCTTTGAGGGGAGGCTACCGTTCCAGAGGTAATATGTGAAGTTTACATATCTCACATTTTCCTGGAGTCAGATTCTCTAGCCTTCATTAAAAAGCCAAGTGTCCCTGACTTATTCATTGTTGGACTGGGCTGTGTGTCTTCAGTTGTTCAAGTTTCTTCTGGCTTCCCCCTCTATAAAGTGGGGATGGTCAGTCCTAATTACTTCAAAGACTAGATGTGGACTCAAATGATAAAAAGTCAAATCTAAGTGTATATGCACAGAAAGAGTTGTTTTAAGAATAAACAAATATGGTAGGCAATAAAATCTCACAGACCATTTACTTTAGAATCAGGCTTATGAAAACATTCAACAAATATTTAGATTAATTGAGGCAATCAATTGTAGAAGAGTAGGATTCTCTCATAAAATCTACACACACACACATATTCTTTCTCCCCCAAATCCCACTATTATCACTACAAAAGAAACTGTGTTGGGCTAGATTAACCTTATCCACCAAGCATAGTGTTATGCTAAAGCAAACATTTCAGCAAACTTTCCTGATTTGTTAATAGCTGAATAAACACACGGCCTTCCTTTAGTGGAATGCATAAAGAAGCTGCTAGAATTGTAGCAAGTAGAGTCATGGGAAGATCAAAAGGACTTTACTTTTTCAAAAGTTTATTTAATTCATTTTGAGAGAGGAGAGGAGAGATAGAGAGAGAGAAGGAGAGAGAGAATCCCAAGCAGGCTCCATATTGCTAGCACAGAGCCTGACATGGCGCTCAATCTCAGGAACCACGAGATTATGACCTGAGTTGAAATCAAGAGTCTGATGCTTAACTGACTGAACCATCCAGGTGCCCCAATAAAAGAAGAATTTAACTAGCAATCTCTGTTGCTCGGGCTTTCATATGCTTCATCTTTTCCATTTTATCCATGTGGATTGATTGAGGTTCTATTAACTCAGAACCCTCATATTTTGAAGGGTGAACTTGGTTCCTTATCTAACTTTTGTGTTTCCTACTGGAGCATATGAAGCCTAGATCATTCCACCTTGTGGCTTGGAGATAATCAAATAAGGTGGTCGTTGTGAGCATAACATGTTTCCCAACTGAACTAAATTACAAACCTCTGAACAATCAAAGGGAATCAAGGTAATGGCGATGATGTCTACTACTTTTTACAATCTTACTTTGCAATTCTCCACATGAAATTCCATGTTATGAAATGGTTTCAACTCAGCTTCCCAAATAAAATTGATCATAGATGTGTCAAAGTGGCTCATTTTGAACTACTAAGGGCCAAAATTTTCTCCCATGTGATTGTATAACTGAACAATGGTGAAGTGGATCCTATGAAAAAGCCTAAGTACAGTGAATATTGAGGCTTAAAGGGGAGGAAATCACTATACCACAAGACAAGTAAATTATAGAATCAAAAAGAATAAGCTAATGAGATAGCAAGCCAATGAAAGCATTATATTAGAAAGTAGGGGCATACACCAGTTAGAATGGCTAAAATTAACAATGCAGGCAACAACAGAGGTGGCAAGGATGTGGAGAAAGAGGAGCCCTTTTGCACTGCTGGTCGGAATGCAAACTGGTGCAGCCATTCTGGAAAACAGTATGGAGGTTCCTCAAAAAATTAAAAATAGAAATACCCTATGACCCAGCAATTACACTACTAGGTATTCATCCAAGGGATACAGGTGCACTATTTCAAAGGGGCACATGCACCCCAATGTTTATAGCAGCGCTATTGACAATAACCAAGGTATGGAAAGAGTCCAAACGTTCATCGACAGATGAATGGATAAACACACACACACACACACACACACACACACACACACACACACAATGGAGTGTTACTCGGCAATCAAAAGAATGAAATCTTTCCATTTGCAACTACATGTATGGAACTAGAGGGTATTATACTAAGCAAAATTATCCAATCAGGGAAAGACAAATATCATATCGGTGAGATCATATGAGGAATTTAAGATAGAAAACAGATGAACATAAGGAAAGAGAAGCAAAAATAATATAAAAACAAGGAGGGGGGCAAAACGTAAGAGACTTTTTAAAATGCTTTTTATTTATTTTTGAGAGACAGAAAGAGACGGTGCGATCAGGGGAGGGTCAGAGAGAGAGGGAGACACAGAATCTGAAACAGGCTCCAAGCTCTGAGCTAGCTGTCAGCACAGAGCCCAATGCGAGGCTCAAACCCACGAACCGTGAGATCATGACCTGAGCCAAAGCTGGACGCTTAACCAACTGAGCCACCCAGGTGCCCCAAGAGACTCTTACATATAGAAACAAACGGATAGTTGCTGGAGGGGTTGTGGGTGGGGGTATGGGTTAAATGGGCAATGGGCATTAAGGGGGACACTTGTTGGGATGAACACTGGGTGTTATATGTAGGTGATGAATCTCTGGAATCTACTTCTGAAATCATTTTGGCACCATAGGCTAACTAACTCGAAGTAAATTAAAAAATAAATAAGTAAATTAAAAAAATAGAAAGTAGGAGTGTACAAACCACAAATGCAGCTAACACTGCATTACTTTAAGGAAAAAAGACAAATTTCCCAAAAAGAGAAGTCGTCATCTTTGTGTGTTTGAGTTATGGGTGTGTGTGTGTGTGTGTGTGTGTGTGTGTGTGTGTGTGTAAAGAGACAGAGGCTATAACATTAATGTCTGTTGAATGTTTTCTAAGTGCCGTGCACTAGCCTGAAGGTTTTGTATACACACGCACTTCATTCAATCTTCCACTATTGCCCTCATTTTACAGAAAAGGAAACGGTGCCGTTAAAGAGAGATTTCATTGTCCACAGTTTCCCTCAAACACAGGACCAACATTTGAAAGTCAAGGTAGTTTGACTCCCAACATTATGTACTAAGATACATTTGTATGCGAGTCTTTGGAGTACAGAATCAGATGCCCCAACAGAAAGGCTTATGTGCCCCACAAGATGTCAGGCGGCTACTGCAAATGGGAACTTGCAGGTTCAAAACCAGAGACAAAGATGAATCCTGGTCTGTTTTCTTGAAATTGAGCCCTTCATCTTCAGGGAACTGAGTTACTATGTCCTTTCTTGCTCTTGTTTCCGGATGAGTGGATAAGCCAGCAAAGACTCCACTGTAGTCAAGTTATGAAAAAATATAGAGTCAGACCTGAGGCACGAATGGCAAAGGAGTCACCTGATCTGCTGGAATGTCCCCTCATTCAGAGACATTTGTGTCTACGTGACAAGAAGCCATCTGAACGCCGATGGCCATGCCTGTGAGATGGTTAAGCAGAAGAAGCACATGTCCTACGTCCCCATTTTAAAAGGACATTTGCATTATGTCTAAGAAAATGGTGCTTGGAAACTGTGTACTTAGGAAATATGACTTAAACGCGTAGCTAAGTGAGAGTACAGGTCTTTTTTCCTGTTAATTTTGATTTTTCGCCCCTAAAATTTAGGGAATGCATGTAACAAAACTCGTAGTTACAAAAACCAATCGAACAGACAAATAGTAGGTGTCTGCTATGGGAGAGACATTTTGCTAAGAAATTCAAGACACAGCTGGTAAACTTCAGAGACCACACCCCATTGGTCTTATTCACCACTCTTGACCCGCTGTCCTGGATTAGTACAGAGTGAGGTCCCATAAGTATTTGTCGAATAAATAAATGGAAAGAGAAACTCATCCGCAGCTGAGAAATTCATATTTTATAGGTGCTGTGATAGAACGATACACAGGTTAGGGTCCAGAGCCAGAAGCGGGGAGGGGAAAATTCACTGGTGGATGGGTGGGGTGGAGGGTCGTGAACTGAAGACTCTATCCATGATGTGATGCCTGAACTGTGTCTTATAGTAAGAGGTGAGGGGGGTAGGAGGGTGCGATGCCCAGAGGGTGAGGAGGGAACCAGAGGGAGGAAGACCACCATGCCAAAGGAAGGTCGATGAAAACCATGTGCTAACCAGCTCAGGGTTGTTAGAAATAGCAAAAGGAGGAGAGAGAGAGAAAGCGAGAACATTGCATGGAAACATGGCTTCTAAAATAGCAGAAAAAGTCAACATTGACTTTTCACAAATGAAAAGACCAAGGATTACATGCAAAACAAATTAAGACCATGAAATAAAATGACATGACAGTGCAGAATGTGACAGAATCAACAGATTCGAGAAACAAATCAGAACAAAAGGTATTACTGTAGAAACTCTGATTAAATGCTATCTCCATGTGCATAAAAAATGGCACAAATCCTTTTTTTTTTTTTTTTTTTTGGGTGGTAGGAGTTCTGAGTGGTTTGAACGGACTTTTGGCTTATCTCTTTTTTTCTGAAATAACTATGCGCTTTATCATTATGTTTTATTAAGAATATACCTAAAGAGGACCTATCAGAATCTCACAAATAGGTTGTAGAGCTAAACAAACATACAAATATTTAGTAAAATTGTTCTTAAAATGCTAGCCGAGGGATTCAATTCATTTCTCAATAAATACTGTTAACATATAGCTAAAGCAGTAGTTTAAAAAGAGGAAGAAAGGCAAGAAGGGAGGAAAAAGAAAGAAAGAAAGAAAAAGAAAGAAAGAGAAAGAAAGGAAAGGAAAGAAACAGAAAGAAAAGAAAGATAAAGGAAAAAAGGGAAAGAAAGAGAGAGAGAGAGAAAGAAGGGAAAAGAAAGGAAGTGAGAGAGAAGGAGGGGGGAGAAGAAGGAGGGAGGGAGGAGCAGGAGAGGGAAGGAGGGAAAAATAAGTTCCTCCAGATTGTGTTCTGTGTGGGCAGTAAACTGATCCATGGGCAAGTGCAAGTTTCATTGCTCCATCAAGAACTTTGTCTCAACAAGAATTATTTATGTCTGGGTACTTATTCTATCCATTATTGCCACTCATTGTGAAATAACCCAAAGTTGTGGGTTAAAATGAACCAGAGGAGGAATAAAGGGACTGTCCATTGCCATCACTAGCAAGAAAGGAGCCTCAAGGTCATTGAGAATGGTCATCCTTTCCGGTCCCACACATAATACATAAATCGATAGTACTCACGAAAGCCCTCTGCTAATATGGGGAATAATGTCCCCACCTGGAACAAGAATATCAATACCAAACATGTTCTTTCCTTGAAGGACGTCACATACAGCCTCTTGCAGAGAATCTGTGCTATCTCCTCCCCTTTTGGTAGAAGAAAAAACAAAACAAACAAAGCATTCAAAACTATCATAATTGGGGGTATAGCTCAGTGGTAGAGCATTTGACTGCAAAACTATCATAATTTCATTTTAAACACTTCTGCTCCAATTTCTAACTTCGTGTCCTTCCAATCTTCATCACTTCAATCCATAGCCACGCCTGTGTCAGTGGTCCACACAGACCCTCTTCTCCACCCTCCAACATGCAGCCTTTCCGGCAAATGCAGGGCACGTCGCTTTCTGCATGAGTAACGGGCAGCGGGCACATTGCAATAGCTGATTTCACGCTGCTGCAACTTGTTTAATCAAATCAAGGCAGATATGGTTGATTACATGGACAAAAAGCTACTGAATAAACACGTTTGTTCAGGAGTAACTAAGCATTAGATAATATTATGTAATGGGGAAGGAAGTGACTCCCTGGCTTAATATTCTGGTTTCCATGACAACTACACCAGCGAAGGGTAACAGAGTACAGAAATATTGGTTCCTTTCGGCACAGACGTGGAATATTTACACACACATGATGCTTTTGGTGTCTTTAGAGAAGTATTCTGCTTGTGTGTGAGTGATTTTAGCTATTAATAAGGAAAAATACTGGAACTGTAATCTTAGAATGGATGCAGGTTGGCTTTGCATTTCCTAAATTCTTTAGGGATAGGAGCGAGGTACAGGTTGGTAGAGGGAGAAAGCCACATGAATTTTACATGTCATGGGGTGTGTTCCAAACATTGCCACTCTCCCCTGTAAGCTCTATGAGCCACGGATAGTTTTTTTCCCCTCCCTTTTCAAAAAACAAAGACAGCGATGGTGATAACAAAAGGGGGAAGTCCCAGCCCAACGCTGACCACTGCAGAGGGTGGCAGGAGATTAATTAGGGGAGGGGAGGGGAAGCAGTGAGGAGGCTCAGGTTTTGTGTGCAGCTGAGCTGTGCAGGCACTGCGGTCCCTTTATCCGCTGCAGCAGCACGATTACAGGGCAGGGAGGGAGCGGGAGGCACCCAGGGAGGCTCGGAGCCCTGTCTCCAGGGTCCTGGGCCAGTTTTATTGAGTTCATTGTCATCCCCCTGGGTCAGGTGAGGAAGAGTTAACTATACAGCTTCTTCTGCATGCAAGTTACACCTCCGTAAGACTTAGAGAAAACCAATGATTTTGTTTTCTGTGATTGAAGGGGGAAATTCATTTCCATGGTCACCACGAAGGGCTGAGAGCAGGGACAGCCGAATTCTGCGCTGGTCTCATTCACCTGCACACTGCACACTTCTCCTGCTAATGGCTCAGGTGTGGGGCTTCCCTGAAGGCTGGTGTTTTAATGACAGGAGTGTCAGAGTTCCCTTCAATCTGAAGACATCTATGAACCATGGACTGTACCGGTTTAATCCATCAGCAGTGGTTCCTTGCTGCCCTTTCCAAGAAGGTTAGTACAGAGGAGAAGCCTGCATCTCAAAGTGGTGCTCAGGGGACACATAAACGGTTTCCCCTGGGATTTGTTCCACACCTAGTGTCAATCTGCGTCAGGCGTCCTCGGTGTATCGTTATTCTCAAGTGTGCACACCATCCTCCAGTTACTTTTGTTAAGATTGTTTATTCATTTCGAGAGAGACAGAGAGAGTGTGCGGGGGGGGGGGGCGGGTCAAAGAGAGAGGAAGACAGAGAGAATCCCAAGCAGGCTCTGTGCTAATAGGAGGATCATGCTCATGACCTGACCTGAGAGCCAAAACCAAGAGTCGGATGCTTAACTGAGCCACCCAGGCCCCCCCCCCACCTTCTAGTTATTCTACCAGACAGCCTCGAAGAGGGCTTCTACCTGGATTCCACATGGTCACACATTTATGAGGCTGCCGTGGAGGAAAAGGGAAGGGGCCATCTCCATGCTGCACCCTAAACTTCAGTGCAGACTACAGACAGCAAAATCGTAGAGTTGTTCCTCCCTGCCCCACAAGTTCTAGTGAATTGGACAATTCATAATGGGAAGCAAATACAAGCAGCAACTTTGAGTCTGTTGGAAGTTTAGCCCCACTGGGTCTATAACAGGATCTTTGGGTCTGTAATGCCATCCCCCTGACACACAAAAACAATAAGATGTGGCATAATTTTTGCCAAAGTAGAAGCCACGGCAGGAATTCTGCCCTCTCTTTTAACCTTCTTTTTCATAACAGAAGTAGAATATTTACCAAGTGCTTAGTATCACCAATCATTTTTGTTTATCCCTCAAAACAGTATTTCAAAATGGGTGTTACCATCTGTATTGGCCAAGGTTCTCCAGACAACCAGAACCAATAGCATGGGCGTGAGTATATATATCTAGTCCAAAGCCTGGTAAGGGAAGCTGGCAAACTAGAGGCTCAGGAAAGAGCTGCAGTTTGAGTCCAAAGGCCATCGGCTATAGAACAAGGAAAAGCTGATTTTTTAGATGAAGTCTGAAGGCTGCTTTCTGAAGAATTCCCTCTTAAAGGAGGTCAATGTTTTGTTCTAGTCAAGCCTTCAACTGATTAGATGAGCCTTCAACTTAATTCAAAGTCTACTGTGAGTGGAAATCTCATCCCAAACCAGCCTCACAGAAACATCCAGAATGTTTGACTACATAAGTGGGCACCTTGGCCCAGCCAAGCTGGCACATAAAAATCACTATCATACCCCCCATATCTTACCAGGCAGGTAAAAGGGAGGGCAAAGAAATCACCTTGCTTGGGAAATTAAATTACCTGAGTAGAGGCCAGCATAGTAGGGCTTCAGACCCAAGGCATTGGCCCCATATGTTTCCGCACACATTGTTTAACATCAGAGCGACATGATGATCCTGACTTAAACTGTGGAGCCCCACCAGGGCACCATGCTTCCACAGACAGCTACATGTGTCAGCCAGGGCCTTCCCCACAACTGCGTTTCCTGCACATCACCTTCTGTGGTGCTTCTAATAAAGTTTGTGAATTGAGATGCTCTCATGATAAATACCCCTGGAACCTAGTCTGGTGGCCCCTTCACCATCATTTTGATCAGAAAGAGGAAAGTTGTACGGGGGGCTCAGTTGGTTAAGCGTCTGACTTTGGCTCAGGTCATAACCTCTGGGTTGGTGAGTTCAAGCCCTTCATGGGGCTCTGTGCTGACAGCTCAGAGCCTGGAGCCTACTTTGGGTTCTGTGTCTCCCTTGCCCCCTGCCCCTCCCCCGCTCGCACTCTTTGTCTCTCAAAAATAAATAAACATTAAGAAAAAAAAAGAATTCCTCAGCTGTGTTCCCATGGGATGTTTGTTCTCCCTGGAGCCCTGGTGGTAGATACTCTGATCCTCATTCTCCTGGGTGGATACTCAGGTCCTGGCCAGGCTTGGCGATCTACCCAACACTGGAAGAGTTAGTGAATGAGACACCTAGGACCCACACGTTGGCCTGGAGTTTCTTCTCCTGCAAAATGAGTGTGCTGGGTCCCTGGTCTGCTCTCTGGTGGATTATCTGATGCCTGAACCAAGTAGCAAAGCAAAGATGGAAGCATCTCCTGTCTCCCCTCGGTTACCCTGAAAGCTGTTCCCGGCACACCAGAAGTGAACACCTAGCTCTAGTCTGTTTTTTGAATAGAGTGGCCACTTACTAAGATGCTCTTCTATTAGAACTTCTCCAGAACAGTCAGTCAATGGCTGGGAGCCAAGGGCAGATGAATAGCCCAGATATGAGCATTTTAAGTGTGGTCGACTCCTGGGACTGACTTGTGTGGCAATGGACTTGCTGGGCCTTGCTGGAGCACCGGCTCCTCTGCAGAGGCTGCGTGGGTGAGGGTGACACATGGACTGAGAAGTAACTTCTAAAACGACCGTGATGGGCCTTGCTTAGTCCAAAGACAGGCTACTTGTGAACTCAGGAGGCCTACCTTAGCCGCCTTCTGTGACTGCCATCACACTGTGGGTCTTCTCTCTAGGGCTTCATGAACCACAGCCTGAAACTCAGTTTCCCCCTCCAGCAGCTGTCTCCTCTCCCACTCTCCTCACTGAAGGAAGTAAAATGGCATTAAGGTGCATTGTGATGGGGTCGTAATCACTGCCGGTGTGCACTTTCAGGAAGCTAGACTCCTAGCACCTCCTAATGTGGCCATGGAAGTCCCCGATGCAATCCGTGAAGGCAGGCCACTAATTGTAGGCTGCTATGGGGGAAGGCGAGGATTCCCTGCAAGAGGTAAAACAATTCCAGCCTGTTGTAGTCTGGAAATCAATTCAACTTCTATCGTCTGAGGATGCGAAGGGCAAAGCTTTCAGTGCTCTGCCAATACAGCTTATTTTTACCCAGGTCTCAAAAGCAAGTAAAGTGTGCTGTCTTTAGATACTGTATGGTTCTTCTTCAAATGGAACTTTCTGAAGAGATCAAGTTATTCCAAAGATTTTTGTTTATATGTGTTTTCTCCTTGAGGTGTCTAACTTGGGCTTCCATAATAAAATACCCCCGAGTGGGTAGCTTAAGCAACAGGAATTTGTTGCTCACCATTATTGACATTGGAAGTCCAAGATCAAGGTGCCAGTAAGGTCTGTGTCTGGTTAGAGCTCTCTCCTTGGGCTGCAGACAGTCACCTTCTAGGTCCACACATGGCCTTTCCTTTCTGCTCGTGTGCAGTGTGAGAAAGCAAGCTCTCCTGTGTCACCTCCCATAAGGACACTAATGCCATCATGGGATCCTCACCTTCATGGCCTCATCTAAACCTAGGCACCTCCGGAAGGCTCATGTTCAGTTACCATCCTAGTGGGGGGTAGGATTCCAGCATATGAACAAGGGGGGGAGGAACACAACTCAGGGACTTGGGTTTGAAGACCCAACCCCTTTAGCATCAGCATCCCTGCAATCATGGGCCAGCTTGTGCTCTCTCTTCTGCCTTTGTGTCCTGTTGATTAGCTAAGGATGCTGTCGTTTGTGTTTCGTCGGCTGGCTTCACGGAGTTTTGCAACCTTTCTGGAGTTTCATCTTCAATGGGTTCTTGTCCTTTCTCATTGGTTCTTGGGGAAATGACGTTAGGAAACTCTTTCAGTAGGAAGTGGGTGGCTCGTCCCCATTACAAAATGTTTCTTTTACTAAGAGTCACCAGAGAAGTCTCTGATTAAATGCACACAAGAGAATACAATGTCCTGGCTCTGGAAAAATAAGAAATAAGAGAGATGGGCAAAGGAGAGTTGACTTGCTTAAATTCTCACAGGGTGTATTCGAGAAAGACCAGTTTTGGAGTAAGCTGGACTCAGTTTTGCATTTTGGTGCCACCATTTAACCACTTGATGATTCTAGGAAATCTTCATAATTCCTCTGGACCAGATTCTGTTACACATAAAATGGGGATTTAAATACCTACCTGGTAACCCTATGAGGTTTTGTCATTTTATGTGAAGTACGAAGCACAGTGTAGGTGTCAAACGTTTGATAATTCTCATGGTCCTTCATTATAACCATACAACACATCCTTTTCTGAGGCCTCTTAAAATTCTTCAGATTTCAATCCACCTTTGTTAGGCACTCACGTAATATTTGACACATATCCTCGATGGCAAAGACAATTAGCAAGCTCACAAACCGTGATTCTATTTTATCAACATGGTCCAAGACCAGGGTCAGAAAGTGTAGCCCTTGAGCCCAATCTGGCCCACTGTTTGTTTTGGTAAATAAAGTTTTATTGGAACACAGTCACTCGTTCATTTGCACATTATCTCTAGCTGCTTTTGTGCTACTCAGCAGAGTTAACGAGATGTGACCCAGCCTCAGATATTTAATTTACTATCTGCTCTTTTACAAAAAAAAAACCCACACAAAAATATGATCCCTGGTCTAGGGTAATTATTTCTAACTTTGCCTGAAAATATTGACAGATCTTGGCTCCTTGAGTCCAAGATTTGTATAATTTAAATGCCCTATTTCATGCACGAATATCCCTAATGAAGGCAGAAGTTCTAGTTTCTAAATACTTGGAAAAGAAGTATAGAACTGTCCCTATGTATAAGGGATGAACTTTGTCACCATCTGCCAACCTTTGGGGACACTGTTCTGCTTGTGGCAGAATAAACATGACGTGCTCAGTGTCCTAGTCCAACCAGCTTAAGACGCTGAGGAACAGACTGAGACATTCGGGTTTATTGATCTAATGAGGTGAGGAGGAAGCACTTGGGAAGGTGTCACCAAACAAACAAGAAAATAAGGGGCAATGATGAAGTTCAAATGTGATCTGAAAGAAGCGGTGTTTTGATAGGGCTCAAAGGAACGCAGCACAAGGTGACGGTCAATAGCAGGTCTGGACTGAAAAGTGTTCCCATGGAAACAACGAGGTGATGATAGCCATGGAATGCTGCACCTGGTTTCTAAGTCCTGACTGCCTCTCTGTGTCCGAAAGCCACCGGGTCCTTCAGGCAAAAGGGGGAGGTTTCATTCTAACGGACGCACTTTCAAACAGCAAAGGTCCCTCCATCTATGATTTCAGGGAACACAGTTTCTCAGTGGGTTCAAAGCAGGAGTCACTCAGAGAAGGGGTTGTGATGACCTGTTGGAGCTCCAGGATGTCCTTGGGAGGAACATTGTTTCTTGCGAACCCCGCAGCTGCCTCTGTTCTTCCAGCCTGGCGAACGGCCAGGCAGGTCTTCGCGTTCTTGGTGGGGACTAATTTTTACCTTTTCATCAGGCAGGTGACGATGACAGGTGTGGAAGTTACAGAGCTACAGAAGGGAGCACATGATGGTGAGGAACAAAGACAGTGGAGAGGTAAACTCGTGGCAGATAACAGATTGAAGGGAGCTCACTGCCCGCCTTGACCCATCATACGGAATACCCGAGGGAATAGTATCCAGGGGGCTGTGAGGGCTCTCAGGCCTAACGGAGTCGTAATATTTTAATGACCTTCGTATTACTTGTCACACTCTCACAGAGAATTTCATGATGCTCCTTCACCATTTAACCGGAAAACGAGAATGCAGGTAGCATTAGCCAACTGTCAAATGTATTATGAATTTCCTTCCTTGGGCACTCACAGAAAAACATCAGTGTTATCCTTTAGGTGACAACTGTTGTGGGTCAGGATGGCCTTTCCCGTGGTTTGATAGAACAGATTCGAAGCTAAGAATGGCCCAATTCCTGGAGGGACTAGGCTTCTTCTCTTTGTAAGGGACAGGAAGTCCTAACTACTGCATCAGAATCAGTCAGGAAATGGACCTTGGGGCCCTAGGAGTGGAAACATGGCAGAACTCAAGCATGCTGCCTCATGACCCTCTGACTTCTTCTGCATCACCACCGTGCAGCCTTGGGACACGTAACCAGGAATGACAGTGTCACCCTTTCTGAGCTCCAACCTAAGTGATACCTGGGGCACTCCCTGTCCCCTGTGGGCTCAGAGGGTAAGAGTAGTGGAGAGAAAGAAGCTTATGAAAACTTTCAATATTCGGAGTGCCTCCGTCTTTCATCTCAGAGACTTCCCGCCACCATCGCAGACCCTTCTTAGCAAAATCCTTGTTTTTCTGAAACTCTGACCATTACCTGCTCACCTTTGTACAATCTCTTATTTTTCCTTTTTTCCTCCATCTTCCCCAGATCATGGGTAGTATAAAGTATTTTAGGTTTCAAATATTCTTTTCAGCCTCTGCTCCCCTTCTCTGCTCCTTCCTGATCACCACCCCTCCACAAAGCCTCTGAACCATTAGGAGCCTGAGGACTATTGCAGAAACTAACTCTGCCTCTGGGTCCTAGGAATTATAGCAATAGCGGGAAAGACACCTCAGTGCAAGACGGGGTTCAGTTCCCCAAACTTCACCAGCAAGGAGCCAAGGAACAGGGTGGTATCTGTGGGTGGAAACTCACCAGGAGGAGACATCAGGGAGAGGAAGCATTCTGGCTAAACACACAACAGGATTCTTGCTAACGGCCGCTCAGGGGAATCAGACTTCTCTGATCAAGAATTGGGTCAGACACCGTGGGGCATCAGATCCGGAAGGGAGGGATTCTTTCTACACAGACTTAGCAGGACTCGTGCTAAAATTGGGCTCTATGGGGATGGCAAAGGTTACAACTATTTGGGAAAAGAGCTCAGGGGAGCCTGACGGAAGTTTGCTGAGGGAGAGAGTCTTTGTCAGGTAGGGACCAGACACACAGCGTTTGAAGAGAGAAGGGCTGAGGTGCATATAAAACAGGAAGATTTACCATGAAGAGGCCAGGATCTAGCTGTGGGAAAGTGAAGGAAATGAGAGTCTGCATCTCATGCATCAAGTTGTCTTGCTCAACGGGGAGACGGGCGCCAGCGCCTGGAGCCGGGTGCAGCCTAGAGGACGGGGTTCACTTTGATTAGAATCAGCTGGGAGCAGAGAGTGAACCCCTTGAGCGCCTCGAATGAAGGAAGAGGTGATCTTGTGAAATACAGTCCTATATGCCCAGCTTCATTGATCAGCTTAAATAATCATTTACAGTAGAGGAGAATATTAGGAGGAGGGAACACCCTAACCGATTGAAATTAACTAGCCCCAAACCAACAAAATCCAGGACCCGCCGCAGGATGGGTTTCTTGGGAACAAATACCACCAGACAAACTTAAGAGCTTGCTTCCTGAAGAGAAATGTATGCACATGCACACACACACACATCACCTAAATGAATGGTTGAGGGGAACTCAACAGATGTTACTTATTTTGACTTGACTAAAGCACTTGATAAAAACGTCTCAGGACATTTTACTTGCAAAACAAGTTCAAATTGGCTGGAATAGGAGAATTCCAGTGCAGACTGAAAACTGGTTCCAAAGCCATAACCCAAAGGTAGTGGGACTGATGAATAAATGGCAACAGATCTGGCTGCCGGAAGGTGTTTAGAAGAATGTCCCAGGGGCTTCCGTGAGGACTGAGTTTATTAAAAATCTTTATCAATGAATTGGAAGAACCAGTCAACAGGATGTGCCTGGGATCTGCCCGGAATACGAAATTAGCCCATGTTGGAGAAAGCACGGAAGATCAGGTCCTATGCGGAGGATAGACAGAGAGGCTACGAGTGTGAAAGGAGGAAGAAGGAAGGAACAAAATGAGATCCACCCCTGGGGAAATTCTCTGAGTGCTGATCTGTAGAAGAGTAGGTTCTGGAGTTATGTGAAGGAGATAGCTGAGGTATTATGGGAGAGAAAGGCCCAGGATGACAGTGAAGGTGTAGATTAAATGTAACTTGGCAAAGATGTTTGGTGACCAATGAGGGAGGACGCAGGCTTGTGAGGCCTGCAGTTTATTAAGTTTGGTGAGCTCTCTTCAAGAAAAAAATTTTAAATATATATAAATTTAAAATTAGGTATAGGGGTGCGTGGGTGGCTCAGTTGGCTAGTGTCCGACGTTGGCTGGGGTCTGACCTCACCATTCGTGAGTGCGAGCCCCACATTGGTCTCTGTGCTGACAGCTCAGAATCAAGGAAATCCTTCTCAGTATAACTTGCACGGGACCTTGCTTTCTGCCTCGACCTGTATTTTGCCTTTATGAGGCTATGAGGCGGGTAAAGGCAAAATGTGAGGTCGAAGCAGAAAGCAAAGTATCGTGCAAGTTATATTGAGAAGGATTTCCTTGATTCTGAGGCCAGTGGGACGTCTGGGAAGGGGCTAAGTGGGGGAATAATGTCATGTGAATGGAGTATTAACAGAGATCAACAGGCTGGCCGATTAAAGGGAGATCAGAGAGGCCTAGAGATGTTCCAGAAACCCAGATAAGAGACCGGAGTTGACTGAGATGGCAGGAGAGACGGGAAAAGAGTGGAGTCACTAGGAAACCTTTAAAAGCAAGAAATAGGGGCACCTGGGTGGCTCAGTCGGTTAAGCGTCCGGCTTCAGCTCAGGTCATAACCTCACAGTTCAGTAAAAGCAAGAAATGGTAGGATTGGGGGTTCAACTAAATGTAGGAGTAAAATAGGAAGGACTTATTTAAAATGTCTGCAGTTCTTGCATTTGAAACTAGGTGCCATCTCTTATCTTGTTACCAGCGTCAGCTCACTAACTCGGGGGTGTCCCTGGGGTTATGTTTGGGAGAAGTCAAGAAGCTCAGACGTATGAAACCCCCCACATGTGGACACACAGCTTAAAGATAATAAAAAAAAAAGGATAGTCACAAGCCTGATAAGGCACTGTAATTTTTTTCACTTTCACAAATGTTTAGTGCAACCCTGTCATTGGAAGGGTGCGGGGCGATGCATTGATAAAGAAGACTACCTTCGTGCAGTGGAAAGGTGCTTTTAATAAGGAGAAAGCATGCCTGCCATGGACCAGAGAGAACGCCAGCCATCATAGTCGTAACGTGAAAGAGCAAGTTGCAGAAGGTGCAAAATATGATGCAACTTTTTGTTTTTTAAAAAAGTAAGTGTTTGATGAGCATGGAAAGGTGCACAGAAAACTAGTAAGAACGGCTACCTCTGGGTGCCGGGATTAGCAGGCTGGAAACGGGGAGGCACCGTCTCTTTATTACTCTCTGCATTGATAAGACCTTGTCTTCGTGGTGAGATAGTTGCACACACACATGCATGCGCATCAACATGCATTAAATGGCGCTAGAAGGACTTTGGAAAAATGTAAATGCCCAGTTTGGTAAAGGGTATTATTAGGGCTCTGTTGCCAACACTTCAGATTGATGCTGTACAGAGACCTGAAAAGCACAGAAAAAAAAAAACCACTCAGCCGTGTTGAAGTTGTTCTCAAAGGCAGGCATCGCTGGATGGGTTAGTCTGGTGTCAGACAAGCCTGGTGACCTGGGTGACCCTCTGGCACACCCACGCAAAGCCGCTCACTTCAGAGAGCCTTGAGCCCACTTTGACTCGGGATGCTGTTGTTTGCTCAGGTCAAGCTCTGAGCTCCAAAGTGCCCGGGGCTCCTAAGAGGTGAATCTGGAGAGACAAAGCAAGCAGAAATATGGAGGGGGGATCTTCTCTGTGCCTTGAACTGAGGGTCACTCGGAAATTTCTCTTATTCCACTGCCAGGCTTGGGTTGAAATCCTCTTTGGACTGGTCGTTACCTTCAGATCTGTGAAATCGCCTTTGACATCACGGATGGCGGAACAGATTCCTCATGGGCTCTACTTACGTTTTGTTTCCATCTGAACTGGGAACACCCACAGAAATGCTTTGCTTGGCACCATCCCGTATAATTTTATTCTGTTTGGATTTCCTGTCATCTGTAAAGAAAACAAATAGCTTTCTTGCGAGCGGTGTTTGGGGACGGCGTAACTATAATCAGTTTCCATTTCAAGTTTCTTCTTCCCATCTTTTCACTCCCGCCAGAGGGGCTAGAGTCCGGCTGTTCCCGTTCTCTTTTGTGTATTGATCTTGGTCTACAGCAAACGGCTGATAAATGTGGGAATCTTGGGTTTATCGTCTGCCAGATTTTTGTTGTGAGGTTTAATTTTTCTCCTTTACAAGCTGTTCAAGTGTGCAAGCTACAGAGACCAGATGGTTCTTCTATTGCCTTGATGTTTCCTTCACGTGAACAATTGTCCAGAGAGTTCCAAGGCTGTGCTGAGATAGTGTAGTTTCTATAGTTACTCTGGTTAGCACCCCTGCATTTATGCCTTGGCCGGCACAAAAGAATATTCCATCTATCAAAGTCTGGAAACCACTTAAAATAAATGGCCCTGTGTGTTTTGAAATTATGTGCAGAAACCCCAGGTTTCAAGTAACCATTAATAAATAATTTCCCTTTGGTTAGCACGTCCTGCCAATTCCTGATAAGAAAGAGTTGATGCATGGTGTAGCAGTCTGTGGCTCTGGGTTTGTTCGAATGTGCCTGCTTTATATTCCCCACAGATGGAAGCTTCCAGAGGGCACAGAGAGGCATGCTGTCTCCACACCCTGTGAAGTACTTGGTGGGTACTTAAAATAACATGGAAGCAATGCCATTCCCCCAAGTTGCAGCCCAGAGTTTAGCTTGTGGATGCTTAGCATGTGCTCACCGATTGGGCTTTGGGAGATCACGCATAATCCAGGTGAGTGAGATGCCGTGATGAACGGAACACAGAGAGGAGTTTCTCGGGGGTTCTGATTGTGTGGGTGGCCGGAGACACCCAGGGGTTCTGGATAAAGAAGGTGTTCGGTTGTCAGAAGCAAGAAGTAAGTAGCCAAAACCAAGATCTTAGAAGTTCAATTCCATGCTGAAGCTGCATCAACGTTCTGTAGCCAGAGCCCACCAGGAACACCTGTGCAGTCTGACCAGCGGCTTTATGACCAGCCGTAGTGAGAAAGAACACCGGGAACCGGGGAAGTCTCAGTGTAAGAGGTTGTTGGAGAGAGACCGTCAGAGGATTTGGGCATCAGTTGGGTGATTTGAGGGACGGTCTAAGGAAACAGAGGTTTGCTCTAAACAACTGGGAATTGTCAAGAAGCAGGAACGATCCTCTTAGTGGTATCTCAATAAATCTCGTCCATACAGAGGCCACACTAGAGCCAGGATGAAGCAAGAATTGGTAAGGGCATGGCAGTCACTTAGTTAGCAAGACTGGAGGGCGTTGGTGTCTTGGTGGTGTCTTGTTGGGGCGGATGATCTGAGATTACTTATGGCCACAGCTCAGCTGGATGTCTCAGGCCAGATGTGATAACACCGAGGATTCCGTGTAAGGTCACTGGTTCCATACATCAGGGATGCTTGTTTCTTTCCTCAGGTGTCATCAGAGAGGTCAGGAAAGGCGCTGGAGACCCCTGGCTCCCTATTTCACTGCTTTGCCATTGCTTTGTCGCTGTCTGGTTCACCGAGACTGCCCCAACTCAGACTTCCATCAGCACCCCTCTGCCACACGCCACACTTGTTACTGTAAGGTGGGGGAGGCTCGTGCCGGGGCGGCGATGGGACAGTGCTCTGCACACGGAGACAGTCACCCACCCAGATGGTCCTTCAGTAACAGACAAAACATCACTTTTCTAAGTGGGCTTATATGAGCCAGAAATAGACCGATTTAAAGACATCCCTTCAGAACAGTTCACAGAAACAAAGAGCCTGTTTCTGACCCAGCCACGCCACCTCTCGGAACAGTGGATGCCGAATGTGGCCGTACCAGCAGTTCGCTCTGCACACACATTCGCACTCTGAAGTCAAGGGACATGTAAGGAAATTTTGGAAGGGACTAAATTCGGTTAAAAAGTTTAGAGGACTTAAAATGGGAGCCCAGGTAGGGGAAGCAAGCCTCATGTGCAGCAGCTCTGAAGTCAGGAGACTGTTCTCATCTGCATCTTGGAGGGGAAGAGGGAGGCCTATCGCTTGAAGGGGCTCATTGTTAGCTGGTCCTTCCACATGAAAGCTACCCACTCGAGCTCCATATTATGGACACTTGCCGTGCAACATCCGAGGCACTGATCTCCTGCTGAGATGTAACCTCTAAAATGGCAGAAAACATTGACTTCCCCATGTTGAGCACATGGCACTTATTATTTACTAGGAAAATGAGGCTTTGAGAATCTAAATTAATTGGTCAAGGTCCCCTTGCTAGTGGAGAACAGCTGGGGTTTAGGAAGATCGTCTTCTGATGTTAATGCCAAAGCCAGTGTTCTTAACTAGAGGCTATTTTAACTCCACCATGAAATAATATACATTAGAATGAATTTATGGAGCTCCCAGAAAGGTCAGCCTAATGGGGATAGTACTGGAGAGACAGTGTGGAGGCCAAGAGCATGGGGGCAGGAGGTTGTGTGAGGTCCACTCCTCTCTGTCTATTCTCTGCCCTTCCCTGTCTGTACACCTGGCCTAACGACTTTCAGTTCATTAGGTGACATGAAGATCCCCCAGTCTTTGAGTCCGGGTTGGGCCACGTGTCTTTCCTTGCCCTGTAGAATGAGAAGATTTCGCTGGTGTGCCAGCCCAAGACTAGACCCAGGGCTGGTGCATTTCCACATGAACGTTTGCACATCTCTGTCATAATCAGAAAAACATGCTCTGGCCAATCCACTGGTTCCAGGGAAAGGACGAGGGTCACATGGAGCAGAGTCACCTCCAACTGCACTCATCCGAGATCAGCTGGCCCTCTGCCAACCTGCACACACCGGAGAATAAATATTTGTTTTAAATCATTATGTTTTGTGGTGTTTTGTTATGCTGCATCTTTGTGGCAATAGCTGACTGATACAAAATGCATTTGAATTATAGGATATGGCCTCAAAGCAACTTCTGTCATTAGCTTTGGCCATTATTTAAACTTTCTCAGCCACAGGGTTCATCACAAAAGATAGGAAAATAGAAATTCCAACCCATAAAGTGTTTTAGTCTTTCTGTGCACTGAGTGAGAAAATGCTGGTAAAATGCTTAGGGAAGCACCTGGCATGAGTTACGCCATGTCACGGTGGCATGGCTGTCGTGGTGGCTCTGTGTCTACTCAAGGGCCCCGTGGGCCAGAGGGCCTTTGTACTGATGCGTCAGGGGGCAGATCTGTGTCTCCCAGTGGGTTCTGTGGTGTTCAGGTTTTATACAGTAAACAGAGGGGAAGCTGCATGGATGAACTTTTTTTCTTAATATTAATTTTTCTTAATATTTGTTTTTGAGAGAGAGAGAGAGAGAGCCTGAGCAGGGGAGGGACAGAGAGGGGGGACAGAGGATCTCAAGCAGGCTCTGAGCTGTCAGCAGAGAGCCTGATGTGGGGGAACCCATGAATTAAGAGATCATGACCTGAACTGAAGCTGGACGCTTAACCGACTGAGCCCCCTGCAGGCGCCCCTAGCAGAATCAGCTTCCTAAGTGCTGGACATTCTCAGCCTGAAAGAGTGGTGGGTGTGCACGTGTGCATCTGTGTGAGTGTGCTTGTGCATGCATGTGCACCTGCGTGTGCCTACGTGCATGCACGTGTGCCTGTGTGCATGTGCATTCTGACTGGAATGGAGCAGAGGCGGGGAATATTTCTGCTTCTCCAAGATTCTGCAGAATGTCTTCAGCTGTGTTCCCATTCCTGCGTGATGCTGGGCACTGCATTTCTTGGAGCTCATGATGTGTAAAAGAGAAGAGGTTGTCACAAAACAGTGGTTGTCCCCTAGCCCTTTAGTGGGGAAGCATGCCTTTCCTCAGCTTCTCCACGTTGTAGACACGGGTTACCCATCTCCTCAGCCCGAGCAGCCGAGCCAGAGCCTGGCCATACTGAGTCGTGTCTGCTCCCTGCTGCTGTCCACGCAGCCTGGTTGTGTGAAACTGAGTAAGCTCGCGACCGTTGCTTCCAAGGCTGTGCCGCGTTTTGCTTCATTTGGGCATCAGCTCCTTCTCTGAGCCTCAGACACGGACCGCAGTGGCTTTCTAGCCTGCAAGCCGCCGAAATGCAACGGCACAAAGGCGGGAGGAGAGAGCATCGCATTTACTGA
Organism: Helogale parvula; assembly: GCA_004023845.1. Lineage (NCBI taxonomy): Eukaryota > Metazoa > Chordata > Mammalia > Carnivora > Herpestidae > Helogale > Helogale parvula. The sequence goes on from PJEM01004902.1 coordinate 136,343, forward strand.
GGCTTATAAACCTGTCAGCACGTCAGGCCCTGGCGCTTGGACTCCGGGTTGCCGTACTTCACAGTGCTGAAGTCAGCATCTTGGTTCAGCTGCATAAATAATCCCACGGAGGCCGCAGAGGCCTGGGGGAGGGGGCTGAGCGGGCACCACGGGACATGTGTCAGGACTAAGATGTAAACCCCCGGGACACACCCACAGGGCTTCCAGCAACAGGACTATCAGGTCGTTTTATTTTGTGTTAAATTCTTCTAGATGATTTCTACATCCCACATTGATTCTGTCATGTATGTAATCAGTCCTTAGCAACTGTCAGGTGAGAGACTAAAGCAGTTAGAAACCCGATTGGCTTCCAGGCTCTCTCCCTCCCTCTTCCCTTTCTTCAATTAATATTCTTTCAAATTCTAGTTTCTTTCCCCTTTTTCAGTTCCTCTAACCAGATCAGACATTTGACTTTCGAATGTAATAATCCCTTTGTATCTTCAGTCAATCAGACCCATTTTTTTTAAACCTAGGCTGTTTCCAGAAGAGTCGCCTGAAACAGAGCTACATCAGACTCAAAAACACTCTGTCTTCTTACCTCAGCAACAGCGAAAGGTGCCCAGACCCCAAGCAGCGTCCCTGCCTCTACCCGTGCCCACCCCGGCCCAGCCAGCCTGAGCCAGGAAAATTCCATCGCACACAGGGGCAGGGGGTCTGAGCGGGGACGAAGGAAGGGCTGTGTTCCCGCTCGTGGGGAGAGGAAGCTGGGACACTGACGGCATCAGGGACTCTGATCGGCTGTGTGGCGAAGCGCCTGGTCCGTATTCAATCCCAGCGACGCTCCGCCTGGCAATGCCAGCCTCGCATCCGCAGAGAGGAGTGGGTAGGGGAGCGGAGCGGCGCCTGCTTGCTGCCGGGACTCCCCGGCAGGCCTGTGTGGCCCGTCCTGAGTCAGGAGCAGGGCTGCATGCCTGGTCCCCTTGGATGATGCAGCCTGACGAATGCAGCGTGGAATGTGCGGGAAGCTCCTGCAGGCGCAGTGACGTTTAACTCTGGAATCAACGCAAAGCAGTGCTCTGCGAGGAATTTGTTCAAACTGGGCCTTGCTTGCCACGGATTCCTGTGTTTCCTGCTGCTTTGGTTGTGGCTTCCGAAGGAATCACATCCACTTGCCCCCAAACTCGTATGTTGAAGCCCTTCCCTCCAGGTGATGGTACTTGGAGATTGATCTTTGGGAGGTTATTAGGGTTGGGGGGGGGTCACAAGGGTGGGGCCCTCACGATGAGATTCGTGGCTTTATAAGAAGAAAGAGCCAGAGCTGTCTCTCCACCCTGTGAGGACGCATCAGCCTGTCAGGAAGGACTCTCACCAAGAACAGAATCTTCCAGCACCTTGATCCTGGACCTCCAGCCTCCAGAATTTCAAGAAATCAATGTCTGTAGTTTAACCCACTTGTCTGGTATTTTGCAACAGCAGCCTGAACTAAGGCAGTTTCCCTCATTTACTTAGCATTCCGTATTAACACCTCCTTCCCCCAGTAGGGCGCGACTGCTAACACTTCCTACCTATTCTTCCAAAGATAATGTGGATATAAAGCGGAACACCTGTGCCCCTTAGAGCCCGTGTCCAGACAAGGGGACCGAAGGGTCGGGGTGGGGGCAGGAAAGATAGAACCAGGAAGGAATAAAAAGGGGAGTAAAACATGATTTGTGCACAAACATCACTTAGAAAATTTTTTTAGTTTATTTATTTATTTTGAGAGAAAGAGAGAGAGAGAGAGAGAGAGAGAGAGAGAGAGAGAGAGAGAGAGAGAGAACACATGCATTAGCATGAGAGGGAGGGAGAGAGAGTCCCAATACAGCCCGATGCGGGGCCCAAACTCACAAACAGCATCACTTAGAGATTCTTAAGAGCCACATAAAACAAATACAAAATAATTCAATATAAGCAGAGTTCGATAACTCAGGCTCAAAACAGAAAAGTTATTCTTAACTCTTCTAATGCTATAGGCTAAAAAACTTAAGCCTCTTAGAGCTGGAAAATGTAATGATTCTAGAGCTTTTACAAGTTCAGTACCTTTTTCCCTGTTGTTTAGCAAAGAACACTGTAAATGATCAAAGGACCTTTAAAAACATTTTTATTATGAACTTCCACTTCTAATGATAGTACATTTTTGAGTCAGGAGGACAAGGAAATATCTTCAATACACAAAACCCGACAACATTTAGAAAGAACTTAGTTCTCAATCCCCTCTGAGATTGCGTGGAACAATTTAGTGAAGTCCGTGTGCTACCACATTTTCAAAGAACGTATTTAATGTGTGGGAAATATTCAAGCATATATGTTTACATTCAGCTTTGAGCATTGGAAAAGTAGGTAGGAAATTATACTAATGTTTGCCCCCAGTTGGGAGTAACTGGTGAGATGCTTTCCAATTATTATTAACGTAACTGGAAAAAATGCAGAACCCCATCAGCTTTGCATTGCTTCATGTCATGCAGAAAAACCCAAAAATATTACCATGGGATATTGGTTTTGGTTGTGATTACATGGGTTGCCGAAAATAAAACAAAAAAATTGTCCAAAACATGCTTTCTTTCTTTATTTATATCCTTGTTTTCAAGTTTATTTATTTTATTTAGAGAGAGAGAGAGAGAACAATCAGGGGAGGGGCAGAGAGAGGGAGAGAAAATCCGAAGCAGCTCCGGGGTCCACACGGGCAGCGCAGAGCCCGACTCGGGACCCAACCCCACAAACTGTCAGATCATGACCTGAGCTGAAGTTGGATGCTTTAACCAACCGACCCACCCAGGCACCCCCAAAACTTGCTCTATTTAAAAATTCCACCCGCTTTGAGAAACTGAATTACTGCATTAGTTGAATTCATTTTAGAGACCTGATGAATAGTGAAAGTCTCCAAACTCTTTCTTAGAATTCCTTTCTGCGAAGTTCTACCAAATCGCTTTGTTTTCCTTCCGACCGAATTCCAGGCTCCACATCATTTTTAAAATCACCTATTCTGTGTCAAACCAAGATTGCAGATCTTAACGATGGAGCACCTTCCCTGTGCCATTTTTCTATAATCATACAGCTTGTATTTTGCATCACATCTGTGCCCACAGAGACTGAATCAATGGTATTGACTGATGGCAACTAGAGAGACGGAAACCGTGTTTTCAGATTCTAATCCTCCTTTTCAGGCAGCTCTGCATTGCATTCTGTTTCAGGTAGACCTATGCTTCCAGAACACAGTTTTCCTGGAAATCACTGGAATTACAAGCACGTTATGAGACAAGTCAGAAAAAATACCACCTTTGCCTATGTATATTTTATGGGTTTTTGTAAGAAATACGCTTAACGTGCGTCACACCAGTTTCTGAGCTATTGTAAGTTTCCTCCCCCAGCAGTTTGATTTCATTTGCCTGGGAAGGAAGATAAGGCATTGCATTTGTATGAAATTTGATGACTGGATTCAGGAAGCGGTGCCAAAGCATCCTATTTTTATCTACATTGGAAATTGTTTTGGAGTTAGACCCTGGTTTGCAATTACATTAAAAAAAAAAAAAGCTCACAAACTCCTGTACTTTCGTAGTCTAAATATTTTCTCACTGCATGCATCCTGGGTCCGTACGCTTGTCCCAGGTTTTAAGTGTCATCCTCCAGAAAGTACACATGGCCAGCCAGTCAGCCGCGTTCCCTAACATAAATCTTTTGCTTGTGTCAGAGACCGGAGACGCTCTGATTGTTAGCTGAAAGCCGTGTGTATTGAACGCAGTTAATTTAAGCAATGCAGACCGTTAGGCTGAGGCTGCTGACATTTCCTGAGTTCCCGTGGGCCCGACGACGTTATGTATTTTCATATGTTTTGTTTAAGTTGGCTTTCCCAACAACAAAGTAGGTGTTGTTTCATCGATGTTAAAGCCCAAGAAACTGAACCTGGAGTTAAGTAATACAGCTAATAAGAGACGGAGGCCTAGGGCTCTGGCCTAGGCCCAGAGTAACGTCCAGTGAACACTTCCAAATGAGAGCGCAGCCTGGGGAGCGTCCTTGGGTGAATCTGGTGTCAGGGGACACGTCCGGGGCCTCAGCATTGTCTCCCACCCACACCTCCAATTCGAAGCCGTACTAGAACGTACACCGAGGGGCTCCTGGGGGCTCACTTGGTTGAGCGCTGACTTCTGATCTCGGCTCCGGTCATGATCCCAGGGATCGAGCCCCATGTCCGGCTCTGTGCTGAGCATGGAGCCTGTTTAAGATTCTCTTTCTCTCCCTCTGCCCCTCTCCCAGCAGCGTCTGTCCCCAAAATTAAAAAGAAACACAGCATACTGACACTGACACTCCATGGGAGCCTGGGATTCGCCCTTACGCTTCTCTTCTGGGTTTTCCATTACACACACCCCTTGAAATCCTCACTTTGTATTCACTGTGCCTGTTGCACCTTGAGATTATCTACCATGCTCTTCTGTACTCCATTCTTTTATTTCCTCTTCCTTCTTTCAAGCCTGTGACCTTCCTTCTTTACTTTTTCTCTTCCTGCCCGTCTGCACTTTTCTTCATCTGAGGCTAGCCCCACATTCTCAGTGTTCTTTCCACATCAGCCTCCAGCCTCTGCCCCCACCCCTCCGAATAAGGGGAATTTGCTTGGTTGAACAAAGCCAAACAGGGAAACAGGAAACAATGCTAATATTTCTCAGCACCGAGCACTTGGCATGAGCTGCCATCTCACTACGGCTCACGGCTCTTTCTCAACTGCTGGTTTTAAAAAGCATTTTGGTAATGAATTTTCTGGTTGGTTAGATTCCGGATTAATAGCAGTTTATGCTAAAATTCTGATTTTCACAGTGGGAGATGAGACACCCAGGGGATAAGAATCCTCCCCGGGTTTGTGCAAATCATCGGTGTTGGCAGATAAAACTAGAAGGCAGGCCCTGTCACTTTCTGAACTGAGTTCGTGCCTCCTGACGTCTGGAGAGAAAGAACTCTGAGTTTGTTCACACACGGGGGGAGGCGGGCAAGAGCAAACAGCGGGGGAGGGGACCCTGTGGACTTCCAAGTCTGGGGCGGGTGCAGGAGATGGGTGATGCCGTTGGAAACTTCCTTGCCCCCCAGTCGGAAGGATGGTTGGAAGATTGCTGCTCCTTCGTAAGAACCTCCGCTGACGTCTAGGCTGAGGAGGTGCGAGAAGGACCAGGGAGGAGCTGATGGATGCCCACTCGTTCTGTCACTTAGGCCCGTGAGACCCGAACCCAGCTCTGAAGCACCGGCTCCCTGTCAATGTTTGCTGATTGCACAAATCCTAAATGCCCTCCCAGAGCTGACAAGCCTACAGGACAGACAATGTTCCAGACAGAAGACGATGGAAGTCTCACAAACAGTGGGAGGTGGTCCAGTAGAGAGGTGCCCAGGTTAACATTCTTGCCTCACTGCATCTCTCACTTACATGTCCGGAGGCCAATTCCTTCTGTTCCTTTATCTTTAAAATCCGCATACTCATAGTCCCTCCAGGTGGAGTTATTCATGGATATGATATGTAATTCTATACAGGGCAGTGTCTGCCATGCCGTAAACCTTAATGAATGCTCACTCCTCTCATACGGGATTGTCTACACATTTTAATGATTTATTAATCAATAAATATTTGCTCTTGCCTTTTGCCCAATGTAATGTAGCATCAGTGCCCAAGAGAGCTCTCCCTGGATAAACCTTTGGTCGCACAGATCAGTAAGGATAATTTTCAGACTAGCAATACTTTTACATGGCTCCTTTAGTCCGTACTAGGCTCGAGCATCTTGGCACAAAATGCCAGGGGCTTCAGGTAGGTCTGGAAAACATTGGGGGAGAGTTGGACACAGAGTTAGAAGTTCAAGAGGAAGAATGAACCTGAAATGTTTTTCATTATCCAATCAACATGCATATGTACGCATTTCTCATTTGCGGTCTATGCTTTGTTACACTTTGGTGACTCTATTCCTTGTGCTGTCCTTTTGTTTAAAAGAGTTTTTTTTAATGCTTATTTATTTTTGAGAGAGAGAGAGACAGACAGACAGATAGACAGAGGACAAGTGGAAGAGGGACAGAGAGAGAGGAAGACACAGAATCTGAAGCAGACTCCAGGCTCTGAGCTGTCAGCACAGAGCCTGATGTGGGGCTCGAACCCATGAACTGTGAGATCATGACCTGACCCGAAGTTGGACGCTTATCCAGCTCAGCCACCCAGGTGCCCCTCCTGTGCTGACTTCCCTCTCCGCTACTTATTTATTTTATAACT